>JAJOOF010062923.1:0-60784 GCA_029582545.1 Solanum lignicaule | reverse complement strand
TATTCTTCTTCTTCTTCTTCTTCTTCTTCTTCTTCTTCTTCTTATTCTTCTTCTTCTTCTTCTTCTTCTTCTTCTTCTTCTTCTTCTTCTTCTTCTTCTTCTTCTTCTTCTTCTTCTTCTTCTTCTTCTTCTTCTTTCTAGAGAGAGAATGGAGGGAATTGTGTTCTTTTGGGGGAATTGAAAATAATGATTTAGGGGCCTTGACCCATGAGGCCATCCACGAGGTGTGGGTCCCCTCGTGGGTGCTGCCTTAGGTAGATTCTAAGGTGGACTGTTTTGACGGCTTTTAGGGTGGTGTCTAGGGTCCTCCTCAAGGACCCTTGGTTGGTTCTTGGGGAGTCTTACCTTGAAGTTTAACCCCTAAAACCTTCATTCTAAGTACAACAAGTCATTTCTACAACTCTAACCCTCACGTCAAACTCTAGAACTCTCACGTAAGGCTGTAGTTTAGCCTACTAGTTTTTGGGTGTTACATCAACAAAACAAGAATTTTAAATGCAAAAATTTAGTCAACTTTGTGTGAATAATAAACTCAACTCAGTATAAGTCTGAAAATATTCAAATAGCCATAAGAAGGCAACTCAAGTCTCAAAACATTAAAAATGAAATAGGAAAAGACTTCTCAACTTCTGCTGTCTATGAAGCCTGTAATAAGTATGATAAATATCAGGACAAGACCCACAACATCTTAGCAAAATTGGAATAAAATAAATGTGGAAACCCTTTGAAAGCAAAGAGGTTCACCAAAGCTAGCTGAAATGCAAGTGGTATCAATAGAGTGCCTGTTGATCACCCTGAACACCTGTATCTACTTCATAAAATGATACAGGTTGAATGACGTCAGTATACTGAAAGTACGAGCATGTAAGGGGAAAGCTGAAACATAAGCAACTGAACTGATACTCTGGGAAGACATACTCACCTCGTCTCAACTTAACTCAATATGAAAACAACAGTAAGAGATGCAATATTTAGAACATTATAAATTAGGAGATATACTCAATTATGTATAAAAATACTCTTTTACTCTTAATTGGGAGATTTTCTAACCGACAACCATCACTCTGAACTACGTGATGATACAATGTCTCACCCACACTGCTAGAACTATCCTATTCCTTGATGGGGTGTAGAACACCTGAACTAAGTGGATCCGCTAAGCTATGTTTAAAAGCAATAAGGAATCATTTAAAAAGTTTGATCCTTTACCCATGTTGGCATACATGGTTTATGAGGATTTTGAGTTGTCTAAACTCATCCTCATATCGGTGCTCAATACTACTACTAATATTATATATAACTCATGCTCATATGTTTAAAAAAAATAACACTTTCTCAATTTGAGATAATTACTCAAAAGATCCTCTTAAAAGAGGTAACGCTCAAAACTCCTCGTAAGCTCATTTAGAAAACAATATTTCTCTCATTTTAAATTGACAAAAATATTACACTTAGGAATACTTAGTTCCCTTTATAATAATTTGAAACGTAAAAGTCAACTCTCCTCATTTTCATACTCATTTACTAAAGTCTTAAATCAAATTATAAATAATTGCGAAAGACTTCTCAAAATTACTCAAAGGACTATCTTGAACTTTCCTCTCAACTTTACCTTGATTTGAAATGTGAATTTAAGAGCTATGATTAGGATATAGGATCTGTCAATGATTAATAAAGGCTTAGATAGTTATAAATTAGAAAAGAGCGATGACACAATTTGAAGAACACTAGCGTGACGTGGAGGAGGATTTAAATTTTTGGTTGAAAAATGAAATATCGAGACAGAGGACTCTATATCCTCTCTATGAAGCGAAGAGGGGTGATTGACGGGAAACTGAATTTTTTAAGAGCCTCTGGGATGCGGACCCGAGCACATATATTTGTCCATTTTTTTCATCTTCTTCCAAACTCGATTAAATTCACAACGCAATGCAATTTCACTGTCCAAATTCACAAAATTTCATTAACCCAGTACATTTTGAATGAAACCCACAAAAAAATCTATCAAGAGATTCAACTCATTTGCAAAACCCTCATTTCAAGAACTCAAAGACCTCCATTGTTAGCTTAAACTCAACAACTTCTCAAGAACTCAATCAATCAACTTCAAAAACAAATTCATGGGTTAAAATTTACATGATTGGAATGAGGGAAAACAAACCCAATACTCTGAAAGCTTACATACCTTGAAAGAACTATGTTCTTGTTGATTTCCCCATATTTCTTGATGACCGCTTGAAACTTGACTTTTTCTCCTCTTTAACTCCTTTGTAAAAACCCTAAGCGTTTTGGAATGATGTAAATTGATATCAATCAGGTTAGACCCCTATTTGGCTGCAAAAAAAACTTTTTAGGCCTAGTGGGGGCTGGAAAAGACCAAAATACCCTTTCTTAAAATGGATGAAATGCCTTAACTAAAGAGGTTGTACTCAAATGAGCATAAATTATTCATCCGAGCTTGGAATTTAGCAAACTTAGTGGCGTTGGAAATAAGACTCAAAGACCTTCGATTTGATACCTAATGGGATACCTAACTCTTTATGTGCTGAATGTTATGATCGTTTGAAGTTGACCCAAAACTAAAAAGCTGACCGAAGTTTAAGGTGTTACAATATCTCCCCTTTGGGAACATTCTGTAATACCTCAGTCTTAGAAAGAGCTAATTTTAGAAAAAACTAAATTAGAAAGAGGTAAATTGAGAATTTTGCAAGTTAGTCTTCAATTGTGTGTTTTGGGTCAACTTCAAATGACCATAACTTTCAGCACAGGACGAGTTAGATGGCCCATGAGATATCAAATGAAAGTTCTTTGAGTCCTCTTTCCAACACCACTAAGTTTGCTAAATTTCAAGTTTGGATGATGGAGATATGCCAGTTTGAGTTCAGCCTGTCCAGTAAAGGAAATTCATTCGAATTATGGAGGGGTATTTTGGTCTTTTCCTTACCCCACATACTCCACATGTTATACATCCAAATTAGGGGTCATAGCTGATTATAATCAGATTATGCTAAATTATAAAAGCATTTCGAAGGTTAGTTCAAAGTTCAAGAGGAGAAAAGGAAGAAAAGCTTCGAGCGTTCAACATTCTTGCGATCTTCATGGGATTTCGCCAAGGATTTGATCCTTACGAGGTATGTAAGCTTTAATAATGATGATTTCATTTACCCTCACGTCAATCATGAGTTTCTTGATTAGATTTCGTCCATGAAAATTCATGTATTGAGGTTCTTGATGAGTTTTTTTGAAAGTTTCATTCTTCAATCCTTAATATTGGGGTTTGATGAGTTCTTGAGGTGAATTTTATGAGTTTGAGGGTTGTTCTTTAGTATATATTTTTTCTACTTATGTTGGGTATACAAATCTAAGAGGGTTAGGAAAAAAATGATTGATTCTAGGAGAATTATGGCCAAGAATCGAGAAGAAAAAATTGTCGAGATGATCTAGAGAAGGGGTGGCGTAACTTGCCACTGATGCATCCCGGAGGCTGGCGCCTTGCGCCTGTAGTGCGCCAGGAAAGGGTTTCTCAAGATTAGGGGCTGGCGCCAGGGTCGCCTGCCCCCATCCATTTTTCGTAGTTCTTTCCATCCAAGTTCTTTTAAAATGTATCCCTACTCTCTTACTGATTACAACTATCCAAACCACACCAAATCATTGAGAAATATGTCTATCCAAATCCTAATTCTTGAATGAACATCTCCAAATTCAAGATAGAGTTAAGAGTAAAGTTTGAGGGAGTTCTTTTAAGTCATTTGAGAAGTATTTTGGAAGCTTTTAAACTTGTTTTAAGACTTAAGTACTTCAGTATGAGGATGAGGAGAGCTGAGTGTCATTTTTCAAAATGAATATATGGGAGTATTCCCAAGAGTAAATACTTTTAAATTTAAAATGAGAGGAAAGCTTGATTTCCAAATGAGTTCATGAGGAGTTTTGAGCACTATCTCTTTTAACATAACCTTTTGAGTAATAATATCAAAGTATGTGGATGAGGAAAAGTTTTTAAACATATGAGCATGAGTTATATTATTGGGAGTAGTATTGAGCACCGATATGGGGATGAGTTCAGACAACTCAAAGTCCTCATAAGCCATGTATGTCAACATGGGTAAAGAGTCATAATTTTTAGGTGATTCCTTATTGATTTTAAGCATAGCTTAGTGGATTCACTTAGTTGAAGATACCTTATACTCCGACAAGGTATATGACAGTTCAGGCAATGTGGGTGCGACGTTGTATCATCACATAGCTCATCGTGATGGTTGTCGGTTAGAGAATATTTCAAATAAGAGTAAAGAGTTATTAATGTATTTTTAAATACTTTGAGTTGTTATTTACTATTTTAAAAGTTTCCTTTATACTGCATCTTTTATTGCTGCTTTATAATGAGTTGAGTATTCTGGAACTGAGTTGAGTATTTTCTGAGTTTGAGTATCCTTGAGTATCTTTGAGAATCTTTGAGTTGAGCTGAGTTAAGATCAGGTAAGTATCTTCCGCTTTTTTATCAGATCAAGCTTATGTCTATCCTTTAGAGTTCCATTTGCATGCTCGTACATTCTATGTACTGATGCCATTTCGCCTACATCTTTCATGATGCAGATATAGGTAACTAGGGTCATCAACAGGCGCTCCGTTGATACCACTGGCAGTACTAGAGTTTGATTGGTGAGCCTCCTTGTTTTCCGAAAGGCTCCACACTTTGCTTTTATTTTCAATTTGTTAGGATGATCGGGGGTCTTGTCCCAATATCCATCGTAGTACTTAGAGGCTTCATAGATAGTAGAATTTTGAGAAGTGTGTTGCACTTTCAATTGTTAATGTTCTCGACTTAATTTGCCTCTTTTGGCAGTTTGAATGTTTTCTTTAAAATATTTTGAGTTATCTATTTTGAGACTATTTGAGAAAATCTTTATTTTTTAGTTTATTTAATGTTGAATACAATGGTTTTCTTGGGGACCAACAATGGTTCTCGAGTTCCAGCCACGCACAGGGTGTATGTTCGGGGCATGACAAACTTGGTATCAGAGCACACAGTTCAAGAGTCCTAGGGTGTCTATGCCACTATGTCTGTAGAGTCCTAGTTATCGATGTGAAGCGCGCCACATCTATAATTAGGAGGCTGTAACATTTAGGAAATAATTACCTTCCTTCTTACTCTTTTTTGTGCGATAGATTTCAACTCTATAAAGTTTCTTACTAATTCATGCTTGCGCATATCTTTTAGATCCTGCCTCCACGAATAGCTGTTCGAGGTCATCCTGCTAGAAGGAATTTTGATCCCTAGGATCAAGGGGTACCCAATGAACCTGAAGTGCAACCCCAATGAGAGGTCATATTATGCTAATTTACGAGATGCTATCTGTATGGTGAGCCAGGTTATGGCCAACATAGATGGTCAATAGAGAGAGGTTCAATAGGATGTGGCTGATAAATCTAGAATCCGTGAGTTCTTGAGGATGAATCCTCCAGAGTTCACAGGTTCAAGTGTCACTGAGGATCCGGAGAACTTTGTGAAGAGTTGCAAAAAGTGTTTTAGGTGATGCATGTAGCAGATGTTGAAAGGGTGGAACTAGCTTCATACCAACTGAAGGGTGTTACTAGGGTTTGGTATGACCAATGGAAGAAGAGTAGACCTGAGGGGACACCAATTGTGAGTTGGGCTATGCTAGAAGAGGCGTTCTTGGGATGTTTCTTTCCACCTGAGCTAAGGGAGGCAAAAGTAAGAGAAATTCTTAGCTTGAAGCAGGAATCCATGAGTGTGAATGAGTATAGCCTCATCTTCACTCAACTGCCCCGTTATGCTTCGGAGATAGCTGCTGACATGAGGAGCAGGATGAGCCTATTTTTATCTGGGTTGTCTCGCTTGTCAAGTAAGGAAGGCAAGGCATATATGCTGATAGGAGATATGGACATAGCCAGGCTGATGATCCATGTGCAATAGGTTGAGGAAGATAATCTGAGAGATAGAAAAGAGTTCCGAAACAAGAAAGCTAATAGTGTAGGTAATGAGTCTGGACAACAGAACGCCGGTAATACAAACTGGTCATTTTTTCAACAAAGGCCAAATGGACCTGGTCCATCATCTGCTAGTGCACCTGCACCAAAGAATAAAGGTGGGTTGAAGAATCAGAAATCCCAGAACTTTAGAGCCAAACCTACTCAATCTCAGGGTAGTGTGGCACAATGGGACAACTGGACTCCTACTTGTGCTAAGTGTGGTAGAAACCACTCAGGAACGTGTCGTGATGGCTCCACTAGTTGCTTCAAGTATGGTCAAGCATGTCACTTCATGAGAGAGTTCCCTAAGAACAAGTAGGGAAGTGGTAATGGAGGCAATGATGCCCAATTTTCTTCAGCGGCTCCATTAGACAGAGCTGCACCTGGAGGAGCTACTTCAGGAACATGCAGAGGAGAAAACCATCTGTATAAGATCACATGTCGCTAAGAGCAAGAGAATTCAGCTAATGTTGTCACTAGTTTGATCAAAGTCTTTACTTTTGATGCATATGCATTACTTAATACATGTGTGAGTTATCTTTTGTGACTTTGTATATTGCTATGAGATCTATATTCTTCCCGAACAATTTCTTGAGCCCTTCAGTGTTTCCATACCTGTTGGTGAGTCTGTTCTAGCTGAGAGAGTTTATTGTGATTGTACCATTTATGTCAATCACAAGGACACCACGGCTAACTTAGTTGAGATAGATATGGTGAACTTTGATGTTATTCTAGGTATGGTCTGGCTTCATGCTTGGTATGCCTCAGTTGATTGTAGAACTTGAGTAGTTAAGTTTCAGTTTCCTAATGAGCCTTTTATAGAGTGGAGGATTAGTTAAGCAGTTCCTAATGGTCATTTCATTTCATACCTTAAGGCCAAAAAGTTAGTTTTCAAGGGGTGTATCTATCACTTAGTCTAAGTTAATGACTGTAGTGTTGAGACACCACCTATTCAGTCAGTTCCAGTTGTGAATGATTTTCCATAGGTCTTTCCAGATGATCTTCCTGGAGTTTCTTCTGAGAGAGAAATAGAAAGATGGTTCTCTTAGGATGTGTATTTATTACCGCTAATTGAACAAGGTTACTATCAAGAATAAGTATCCACTTCCGAGAATTGATGATCTATTTGATCAACTTCAAGGCGCCACTTGTTTTTGTAAGATAGACCTCAGATCAGACTATCACTAGTTGAGGATAAGAGAGACTGATATTCCAAAGACAACATTCAAACCTTGTTATGGTCATTACGAGTTTCTAGTTATGTCTTTTGGCTTGACTAATGCTCCTGCAATGTTCATGGATCTTATGAACAAAGTGTTTAAGACTTATCTTGATATGTTTGTAATCATATTCATTGATGACATTCTATTCTATTCGAGGATTGAGGAGGATCATGCTAGTCATCTCAGAGTAGTTCTCCAAACTCTCAAGGATATAGAGTTGTATGCTAAATTTTCTAAGTGTGAATTTTGGCTTGAATAAGTGGCATTCTTAGGCCACATTGTTTCTGGTGATGGAATTTGAGTGGACATTCAGAAGATTGAGGTAGTGCAAAACTGTCCCAGACCCAAGTCTCCAACTGATATTAGGATTTTCTTAGGATTGTTTGGTTATTATAGGAGGTTTGGTTATTATGTGAGAAGAGCTTTCAAGAATTGAAAACTAGGTTGACTACTGCCCCAGTGTTGACCCTACAGGAGGGTACACAAGCCTTTGTGGTTTATGGTGATGCGTCCAGAGTTGGACTGGGTTGTGTATTGATGTAGAATAACAAAGTTATAGCTTATGCCTCCAGACAACATAAGATTCACGAAAAGAATTACCCAACCCATGATCTAGAGTTGGCTGTGGTAGTGTTTTCCATGAAAATATGGCGTCACTATCTTTGTACTATGCATGTAGACGTGTTCACCAATCACAAGAGTCTTTAGTATGTATTTAGTCAGAAAGAGATTAATATCAAACAGAGGAGGTGGTTAAAGTTACTCAAGGATTATGACATGGGTGTCCTCTATCACCCAATTATGGCTAATGTTGTTGCTGATGCTTTGAGCAGGTTATTTATGGGTAGTACTACTCATGTTGAGAAAGAAATGAAAGAATTAGCCAATGATGTGCACATACTTGCACGATTGGGAGTCTGGTTAATGGATTCCAATGAAGGCGGAGGGATGGTGATGAATGGGGCTGAATTATCACTAGTGTCTGAAGTGAAGGAGAAACAAGACCGAGACCCCGTTTTGCTTGAATTAAAGGAAAATGTTTATAAGAAGAAAGTGATGTCTTTTGAACAAGAGGGATATTGTGTGTTGAGATATCAAGGTAGGTTGTGTGTACCAATGATGGATGAACTCCAAGAGATGATCATGGAGGAAGCTCATAGCTGTAGATATTCAATCCATCCCAGTTCAACAAAGATGCATCGTGACTTGAGGGAAGTTTATTGGTGGAGTTGTAAGAAGATGTGTATTACAGAGTTCGTTGCTAAGTGCCAGAATTTCCAACAAGTCAAGGTAGAGCACCAAAGGCCCGGTGGTGTGGCTCAGAACATAGATCTTCCAGAATGGAAGTAGGAGATGATCAATATGGATTTTATTACTGGTTTACCGCGGTCTCGCCGATAGCATGGTTCGATTTGGGTGATTATATATCAAATGACTAAATCAGCCCATTTCTTGTCAGTAAAGACCACCCTTTCGGCAGAAGATTATGCCAGGTTGTATATTCAAGAGATAGTTAGAATTCATGGAGTTCCAGTGTCCATTATTTCAGATAGAGGTTCACAATTCACCGCAGAGTTTTGAAAGTCTATCCAGAAAGGTTTGGGTTCAAAGGTAAATTTGAGTACTACTTTCCATCCTCAGACTGATGGTCAAGCAGAGTGCACGATTCAGACTTTAGAGGATATGTTGAGGGGCTGTGTAATCGATTTCAAAGGTAATTGGAATGATCACATACCTCTCATAGAGTTTACTTACAATAATAGCTATCACTCTAGCATTCAGATGGCTCCTTATGAGGCTTTTTATGGGAGAAGATGTAGATCTCTTATTGGATGGTTTGAGGTTCGTAAAGCTGGGTTGATAGGGCCAGACTTAGTTCTTCAAGCTATGTAGAAAGTGAAGATCATTCAAGAAAGGTTGAAAACAACGGATAGTCGTCATAAATCCTATACTGATGTTAGGAGAACAGACTTGGAGTTTGAGGTGGATGATTGGGTCTACTTGAAGGTGTCACCCATGAAGGGTGTTATGAGATTTGGTAAGAAGGGGTAGCTTAGTCCTCGATATAATGGTCCTTATAGGATATCCAAGAGAATTGGCAATGTAGCTTATGAGTTGGAGCTACCGCTAGAGTAGCAGCAGTCCATCCGATATTTCACATTTCTATGTTGAAGAAGTGTATGGGACATCCTTCACTTATTAAACCGACAGAGGATATTTGTATTAAGGACAACTTATCTTATGAGGATATACCTGTTGTGATACTTGATCGTCAGGCTCGCAAGCTGAGAACCAATGAGGTAGCATCAGTCAAGGTCTTATGGAGGAATCATTTTGTTGAGGAAGCTACTTGGGAGGCTGAGGAGGATATGAAGAAGAGATACCCACGTCTCTTTTCTTCCAGAGAAGTTCTAGACCAAGGTAATAACTTCTTGTAAAACACTCTTTAAATTGATATATTATGTTGTGTTAAATTGCATGTTGGGTGTTTGAGCTGGGTGTTAGATGTTGCCACCCCCAGTTCACCTTGACCAGTTAAGGAAATTCATCCAAATTATGGAGAGGTATTTTGGTCTTTTCCTTACCCCACTTAGTCCACATATTTTTACACCCAAATTAGGGGTCAAATCAAATTAGAATCAGATTATGCTAAATTCTTAAAGCGTTTGGAAGGTTAGGGCAAAGTTCAAGAGGAGAAAAGGGAGAAAAGCTTCAAGCATTCAAGATTCTTGCGATCTTAAAGGGATTTCGCCAAGGATTTGATCCTAACGAGGTATGTACCTTTCATAGTGATGTTTTCATTCACCGTCACACCAATCATGAATTTCTTGATTAGATTTCATCCATGAAAATCCATGTTTTGAGGTTCTTGATGAGTTTCTTGAAAGTTTCATTTTTCAATCATTAATATTGGGGTTTGATGAGTTCTTGAGATGAATGTTATGAGTTTGGGGGTTTTTCTTGAGTATATTCTTGTCTACTTATATTGGGTATACTAATCTAAGAGAGTTAAGATGAAATGGATTGATTCTAGGAGAATTAGGGCCAAGAATCAAGAAGAAAAATTTATCGGGATGATCTAGAGAGGGGGTGGCGCGACTTGCCACTGATGCGCCAGGAAGACTGGCGCACCACACCTGCAGTGCGCCAGTAAAGGGTTTCTAAAGTTTAGGGGCTGGCTCCCCGCGTCAGGGATGAGCTAGAGTCACCCGCCCTTCTGTCGTTCTTTCCGTCTAAGTTCTTTTAAAATATATCCCTACTCTCATACTGATTACAACTATTCAAACTACACCAAATCATTGAGAAATTTATCCATCTAAATCATAATTCTAAAATTCACATTTTCAAATTCAATATAGAGTTAAGAATAAAGTTTAAGGGAGTTCTTTTGAGTCATTTCAGAAGTCTTTTGCAAACTTTAAAAAGTCGTTTTAAGACTTGAGTACTTGAACATAAGGATGAGGAGAGTTGAGTTTCATTTATCAAAATGAATATATGGGAACTAATTATTCCCAAGAGTAAATACTTTAACATTTAAAATGAGAAGAAACCTTGATTTCCAAATGAGTTCATGATGAGTTTTGAGCACTATCTCTTTTAAGAGAATCTTTTAAGTAATAATCTCAAAGTATGATGATGAGGAAACATTTTTAAACATATGCGCATGATTTATATTATTGGGAGTAGTATTAAGCACCGATATGGGGACGAGTTGAGACAACTCAAAGTCCTCATAAATCATGTATGCCAACATGGGTAAAGGGTCATACCATTTAGATGATTCCTTATTGATTTTAAGCATAGCTTAGTAGATAAACTTAGTTAAGGATGTCTTATACTCTGACAAGGTATAGGACAGTTCAAGCAGCGTGGGCGAGATGGTGTATCATCACATAGCTCATAGTGATGGTTGTCGGTTAGAGAATCTCACAAATAAGAGTAAAGAGTTATTATTGTATTTTTAAATACTTTGAGTTTTCATTTACTATTTTAAAATCCTCCTTTATACTACATCTTTTATTGTTTCTTTATAATGAGTTGAGTATTCTGGAATTGATTTGAGTATTTTCTGAGTTTGAATATCCTTGAGAATCTTTGAGTTGAGTCGCGTTGAGATGAGCTAAGTATGTTCCTCCGTTTTATCAGATCAAGCTTATGTTTGTTCTTTAGAGTTCCCCTTGCAACTCATACATTCTATGTACTGACGTCATTTGGCCTGCATCTTTCATGATGCAAATACAGGTAACCAGGGTCATCAACAGGCGCTCCATTGATACCACTTGCAGTCCCAAAGTTTGATTGGTGAGCCTCCTTGCTTTCTGGAGGGCTCCACACTTTGCTTTTAATTTTAGTCTATTAGGATGATCTTGGGTCTTATGCCGACATCCATCGTAGTACTTAGAGGCTTCACAGATAGTAGTGTTTTGAGAAATCTGTTTCATTTTCAATTGTTAATGTTCTAGACTTGATTTGCCTCTTTTGGCCAGTTGAATGATTTCTTTAAAATATTTTGAATTATCCTTTTTTAGACTGTTTGATAAAACCTTTACTTTTGAGTTCACCTAATGTTGAATAAGTCTTCCGCTGAGTATTGAGCCTAGTCAAGGGTTTGCTTGGGGACACGCAATGGTTCTCGAGTGCTAGTCATGCCTAGGGTTTCGGCTCGTGGCGTGACACATTTGTCCTCGAATGAGATCACACTAAGTAGAACAGGGGTGGAAAGCGTTTAACAACCCCATCTCAAGAACGCAACATGTAGTTTACACACATTCAACATATCAACTTAAATAGTAACAAGAAAAGAGTTAGTACCTTGGTTTGGAATTTATGCAGAAGAAAATCAATGTGGGTATCTCTTCTTAATATCTTACCCACCTCCCAAGTCGCTTCCTCAATATATTGATTCCTCCATAAGACCTTTACCGATGCAACCTCCTTGGTTCTCAACTTACGAACCTGACGATTTAGATTCTAAACAGGCACTTCCTCATAGGATAGGCTGTCCTTAATACCAATATTTTCAGTAGGTACTATGAGTGAATAATCTTCCGAACACTTCTTTATCAGTATTACATGGAACACCGAATAAACTGTTTTTAACTTTGACGGTAGCTCCAACTCCTAAGCTACATTGCCAATCCTCTTGGATATCTTATAAGGACCAATGTACCGGGGACTGAGTTTTACCTTCTTACCAAATCTCATAACACCCTTCAAGGGTGAAACCTTCAAGTAAACCCAATCATCAACCTCAAATTCTGTCTCTCCTCCTAACATCTGTATAAGATTTCTAACGACTTTGCGCTATTTTTTTTGCCTTTCTTGGATAATCTTCACCTTCTCCATAGCTTGAAGGACCAAATATGGACCTATCAATTTCAGCTTCACCAACCTCGAACAATCCAATAGGCAATCTGATCCTTCACCCATAAAGAGCCTTATAAGGAGCCATCTGGATGCTAGAGTGATAGCTATTATTGTAAGCAAACTCTATGAGAGGCAAATGGTCATCCCAATTACCTTTAAAGTCTATTACATATGCCTTCAACATATCCTCTAAGGTCAGAATTGTGCCCTCCACTTGTACCCCTAATGTTCAACTTTAAACCCAAACCTTTTTGGAAAGACTTCTAAAACTGAGCGGTGAATGTGTACCCCTATCTGAAATGATAGACACATGAACTCCATGTAGTTGAACTATCTCTTGAATATAGAATCTGGCGTAATCCTCAGTTTAATTGGTAGTTTTTACCGGCAAGAAATGGGCTATTTAGTCATCTGATATACATTCACCCAAATGGAATCGTGTTGTCTGCGGGATCGCAACAAACCACTGATGAAATACTTGTTGATCATCTCCCACTTCCATTCCAGAATAGCTATATTCTAAGCCACACCACCGGGTCATTAGTGCTCTACCTTGACTTGTTGAAAATTCAGGCACTTAGGAACGAACTTTGCAATGCACTTTTGCATACTACTCCACCAATAGACTTCTCTCAATTCACAGTACATCTTTGTGGAACCAGGATGGATTCAATATCTGGAGCTATGAGCTTCTTCCATGATCCTCACAATCTACCTTGATATCTCAACACACCATATCCATCTTGTTCAAAATCCATGACCTTTTGCTTATGAAAATTCACCTTTGATTCAAGAAAAATAGGGTCTTTATCTTGTTTCTCCTTCACTTCAAACACTAGAGATGATTTATCCCCATTCATCACCACCACTCCACCTTCATCTAAATCTAACAAATGGACAGCCAAACGTGAAAGTCTGTGCACATCTTTGGCCAATTCTTTCTTGTATTCCTCAACATGAGCAGTACTTCCCAGAGAAAACCTGCTCAAAGCATCACCAACAACATTAGCCTTAACTAGGTGACAAAGGATACTCATGTCGTAATCCTTGAGCAACTCTAAACACCTCCTTTGTATGAGATTAAGCTTTTTCTAACTGAATAGATACTTGAGAATCTTATGGTCGGTGAACACATCTTCATGAACACAATAGAGATAGTGACGCCATATTTTAAAAGCAAATAACACCGCTTCCAACTCGAAATTGTGAGTTGGGTAATTCATCTAATGAACCTTCAGCTGTGTAGAGGCATAGGCTATAAACTTACCATTTTACATCAATACACAACCAAGTCCAACTGTAGACGCATCACAATACACAACAAAGCCTTTTTTACCCTCTGGTAGGGTGAACACTGGGTAGTAGTTAACCGGGTTTTCAATTCCTAAAAGCTTTTCTCACAAGCTTCGGACCATTGAAACTTCAATGCCTTCTGACTCAGCTTTGTCAACGGGGATGAAATAGATGAGAAAACCTTGACGAACCTTCTATAGTAACCAGCCAATCCCAAGAAACTCCTTATATCCATTAGAGATATGGGTTTGGGCCATTTCTGCACTGCTTCAATCTTCTGAGTGTCAACTTGAATCCCTTCACCAAGTACAATGTGGCCTATGAACGCCACAGACTCAATCCAATACTCACACTTAGAAAATTTAGCATACAACTCTCTATCCTTGAGAGTTTAGAGAACTATCCTGAGATGACTGGCATGATCCTCCTCATTCCTCAAATAAATCAATATGTCTTCAATGAATACAATCATAAACATGTCGATATATGGCTTAAATACTCTGTTCATAAGATCCATGAACGGTGCAGGAGCATTAGTCAAGCGAAAAGACATAACAAGAAACTCATAATTACCATAACATGTTTTGAATGTTGTTTTTGGGATATCACTTTCTCTTACTCTAAACTGTTGATAGCTAGATCTGATGTCTATCTTAGAAAAGCAAGTGGCACTTTGAAGTAGATCTAAAAGGTCTTGAATCCTTGGAAGGGGATACTTATTCTTTATGGTGAGCTTGTTCTACTGGCGGTAATTAATACACATCCTAAGGGAACCATCTTTCTTTATCATAAATAAGACTGGAGTTCCCTAAGGGGAGACACTAGGTCAAATAAAACCTTTATCAAGAAGATCTTTCAATTGCTCTTTTAACTCTTTTAACTCGGCTGGAGCCATTCTATATGGAGGAATGGAGAAAAGTTGAGTATCAGGAAGAAAATCTATGCCGAAGTCATTTTCTCTCTCAGAAGGGACTCTAGGTAGATCATCTGGAAAGACATCTGGAAACTCACTCACAACTGGAACTAACTGAATAGGCGGTGTCTCAACATTAGAATCATTAACTCGGACTAGGTGATAGATGCACACTTTAGCGAATAACTTTCTAGCCTTAACGTATGAAATGAAATGACTTTTAGGCACTGCTGAACTACTCTTCAACTCTAAAACAGACTTATTAGGAAATTAAAACTTTACTACTCAAGTCCTACAATCAAATGAGGCATAACAAGAATGAAGCCAGTCCATACCTAGAATAATATCAAAGTCCACCATATCTAGCTCAACTAAGTCAGCCATGGTGTTCTTGTGATTGACAGAGACGACACAATTACGATAAACTCTTTCTGCTAGAATAGACTCACCAACAGGTATGGAAACACTGAAGGTTTTAAGAAGTCTCTCGGGAAGGATATCGAACCTCATAGCTACATATGGAATCACAAAATATAGATTTGCACCTTGATCAAGCAATGCATATACATAAAAAGTAAAGACTTTCATTATACTAGTGACAACATTTGGTGAATTCTCTTACTTTTGGCGATTGGTGATAGCATATAGATGGTTTGCTCCTCCGTCTGTCCCTGAAGTAGCTCCTCTAGGTGCAGCTCTATCTGGCAGAGCCGTAGAAGAAGATTGGGCTTTGTTTCCCCCATTCCCATTGCCCTGCCTATTTTTAGGGCACTCTGTCATGAAGTGAACTATCTAACCACACTTGAAAAGCCAGTGGAGCCATTGTGGTACGCTCCTGGGTGGTTTTTACCACACTTAACACATATCGGAGCTTAATTATCCCTTTGTGCCATACTACACTAAGACTGAATAGGTCTAGCTCTGGAATTTAGGGAGTTCTGGTTCCTGAAATCACCTTTGTTCTTTGGTGCAGGTGCTCTAGCTGATGATGGGGAAGGTCCAGTTGGCCTTTGCTGAAATGATGACGGGTTCTTATTTCTGGTCCTCTGTTGTCTGGACTCATGACCTGTTGTCTTAGCCCTCTTACTGTGGAACTCTTCTCTATCTTTCAGCTTATCTTTCTCAACCTGTTAGACATGGATCATAAGCCTAGCTATGTCTATCTATCCTATTAACATAGCTTCCTTACCTTCCTTACTTGACAAGAGCGACAAACCAGACACAAAAAGACTCATCCTGCTTCTCATGTCTGCCACCATCTCTGCAGCATAACGGGACAACTGATGAACTTGAGATTGTACTCATGAACACTCATGGACTCTTGTTTCTAGTTCAGAAATTCCCTCACCTTTGCTTCTCTTAGCTCGCGAGGAAAGAAGCGCCCTAGAAAGGCATTTTCAAAAACAGTCCAGCTCACAAGTGGTGCCCCTTCAATCCTTCTCATTTTCCATTAGTCGTACCAGATCCTAGCAACACCCTTGAAGTGGTATGCAGGTAACTTTACAAGCTCAGCATCAGCACCACACATAACCTGAAACACCTTCCAGTTCCTCCACAAAGTTCTCTGGATCCTCAATGATATTTGACCTCGTGAATTCTGGAGGATTCATTCTAAAAAAATCATGGATCCTGGACGTATCAGCCACATCCTCACCAAACGCTCTTTGCTGACAAGCTTGAGTCACTACAACTTGACTCAACATCCAGATAGCATCTCAAAACTCAGTATTAGTGACCTCTCCTTGAGGGGGTTGCACTTCTGGTGCATTGGGTATCCTTTGATCTTGAGTATCAACATTTCTCCTTGCAGGACGACCTCGAACCGCTCTTCGTGGAGGCATGATCTGAAAAGATACGCGCAAGCACGAATTAGAAAGAAACTTTTATAGAGTTGAACTCTATTACACGAAAAAGAGTAAGAAAGAAGTGAAATGTTTCCTAGATGTTGTATCCTCCTAATTGTAGATGTGGCGTGCTTCACACTGATAAATAGGACTCTATAGATACGACTTCATAGACACCCTGGTACTCTTGAACTCTGTGCTCTAATACCAAGTTTGTGACGCCCCGAGCCTACACCCTGGACGTGGCCGACACTCGAGAACCATCGCTAGTCCCTAAGCAACCCCTTGGCCTGGCTCATTGCTCACCGGAAGACTTGGTCAACAAAATAAGAACTTTAAATGCAAAAATTTACTCAACTTTGTCTCAACAATAAACTCAACTCAGTATAAGTTTGAAAATATTCAAATAGCCATAAGAAGGCAGCTCAAGTCTCAAAACATTAACAAGGAAATAGGAAACGGCTCCTCAACTACTACTGTTTATGAAGCCTCTAATAACTACGATAGATATTGGGACAAGACCCACATCACCTTAACAAAACTGGAATAAAATAAATGTGGAACCCTCTGGAAGCATAGAGGCTCACCAAAGCTATGTGGAATATAAGTAGTATCCACGGAGAACCTGTCGATCACCCTGAACACCTGTATCTACATCATAATGATGCAGGTTGAATATCGTTATTACATTGAATTGACGAGCATATAAGGGAAAGATGAAACATAAGAAACTGATTTGATACTTAAGGAAGACATACTCACATCGTCTCTGCTCAACATGAAAACAATAGTAAGGGTTGAAATATTTAGAACATTATAAAATAGGAGATATACACAATGAAGTATAAAAATACAATAAAATACTCTTTTACTCTAATTCGGTGATTCTCTAGCGACAATCATCACTATGAGCTACGTGACGATACAACGTCTCACCCACACTGTCAAAACTATCCTATACCTTTCCAGGGTATATAACACCTCAACTAAGTGGATCTACTGAGCTATGCTTAATAGCAATAAGGAATCATCTAAAAAGTATGATCCTTTACCCATGTTGGCATACATGGTTTATGAGGATTTTGAGTTTTCTAAACTCATCCTCATATCGGTTCTCAATACTACTCCCAATAGTATATATAACTCTTGCTCATATGTTTACAAACATAAGTCTTCCTCAATTTGAGATAATTACTCAAAAGATCCTTTTAAAAGAGGTCATGTTCAAAACTCCTTGTAAGCTCATTTAGAAAATAATATTTCTCTCATTTTAAATTGAAAAAAAATACTACACTTGGGAATACTTAGTTACCTTTATACTCATTTGAAACATAAAAGTCAACTCTCCTCATTCTCATACTCATTTACTCAAGTCTTAAATCAAATTATAGATAATTGTGAAAGACTTCTTAAAATGACTCAAAGGGCTCTCTTGAACTTTCCTCTCAACTTTACCTATATTTGAAGTGTCAATTTAAGAGCTATGATTAGGATACATGATCTCTCAATGATTAATGAAGGCTTAGATCGTTAGAAATAAGAAGAGAGTGAAGTCCCGATTCAAAGAAGAATGGCACGACGCAGAGAGGGATTTAAATTTCTGGTCACAAAAATAAATTTCGAGACAGAGGATTCTTTATCCTCTCGGTGGCGTGAAGAGGGGTGATTGACTGGAGACTGAAATTTTTAAGCTCCTCCGCAACGTTGACCTGGGTGCGTATTTTTGTCCGTTATTTTCTTCCTCTTCCAAACACAATTCAATTCATAACTCAATGCTACTTCATTGTTCAAATTCACGAAATTTCATGAACCCAGTACATTTTCAATAAAACCCACACAAAACTCTATTAAGAGACCTCAACTCATTCGCAAAACCCCACTTCAAGAACTCAAAGACCTCCATTGATAGCTAAAACTCAATAACTTCTCAAGAACTCACTCAATCAACTTTAAGAACGAATTCATGGGTAAAAATTTACATGATTTGCGTGAGGGAGAACAAACCCATTACTATGAAAGCTTACATACCTCGAAAGAACTATGTTCTTGGCAATTTACCCAAATTTCTTGATTAACGCTTGTAACTTGACTTTTTCTCCTCTTGAACTCCTCTCTAAAAACCCTAAGCGTTTTGGAATGATGAAAACTGATCTCAGTCAGGTTAGACCCCTATTTGGGTGAAAAAACCATTTTAGGACTAGTGGAGTAGGGAAAAGACCAAAATACCCTTTCTTAAAATGGATGAAATGCCTTAACTATGGAGGATGTACTCAAACGGGCATAACTCCTTCATCCGAGCTTGGAATTTTAAAAAATCGGTGGCGTTAGAAAGAGGACTCAAATACCTTTGATTTGATACCTTATGGGCCACCTTACTCTTTATGTGCTGAAAGTTATGGTCATTTGAATTTGACCGAAAACTAAAAAACTTACTGAAGTTCAAGGTGTTACATATAATATAGAATCTAGACATAAACAGAGGTCAAAGCAGATATGAAAAGAGGGGCATGATCATACCAAAAGTAAATCTTAGTACAACTAAACTAAACCTAACTAGACTCTAGATGCCTAGAAGGTCAACTCTTGCACAAGTTTAAATAAAACTCGAAGAGATTCTATAAAATCGACAGGTAAACAAAATGTCTAAGTCTACAAGAAAAAGGAGTAACCGATATCCAATTCCAAGAATATCAGCCGGGCTCCTAGTCCAAACAACCATGTAACCAAGAACCAATGAACTCCTAGCCCAGCTAGAAATATTAACAATCAACCCACCCTTATTCGCAATATAGTACACTCCAGAGGCGTAAGCCGCCCAGCTAGGAAGAGTGACTCGGGGGGGCATCGACCCCATAGATGATCTCAGATATCAAGGCCGCCCAGCCAGCCAGTCCACTCTTAGGGGTGTAAGCCACCCAACAAGCAAGAGTGACACCAGGGCATATTTACTTCAAAGAGGATCTCAAGTAGGCTCCATTCCCAAAGATATCACAAAAGGCTCCAAGCTTGAAATAATCAAATCTCGAGAAAATACATAACCTCTTGTAACGCGTTGGAATCCCAAAAGTAAGGAGAGAAGACATAAGGGCTAACATGTTGCGCAAACGCTTAGATTAAAGCTCATACTATCATAACCAAGTCTATTATTCTAGTATACAAGGACCTAGTCCTTCCGAGTGACATCAGAGACATACTAAAGTCACAAGGTGCACGGGTCTATGGCAACACTAGTCTATCCTAGACTAAGGCCAAACATGTTTCATGAAACACATAATAATACATGTAAATTACATAGCATGCTGCAACACACATACAACCCCCAACTAGCATGGTCTTGAAATAGTAGTAATCAATCCTAAATCATGGTTTCTAGGAAGAAGAGCAGGATTAACCAGGTACCTACCCCCAATTAACAGTAATCATGAATTTACACATTCATGCTCAATGTAATTACAAGAGAAGTCGTAGCCTACCTATAGGCCGATCGCGCGTGCTCTAAATCAAAAGGTCGGAGATTTTCCCTCACAAACATCCTCTCAATGCTACCACACTATAAAAAATAGGATCACAATATCAATACGATTGTAAAGACACTATAATAACCAAAAATGGAGATGAACCAATTTTTAGAGTCAAACAGGAATCGTGGCATCCATGCCAGATATTCAAAAATTGACTCATTCAAAAGGTTCTAAACTATGCCTTGGAATGTGTTTCCCTAAATAGAGCACAATTAACTGCCTAAATCAACGGAAACAACAACAACCCATGAAATCACAAATAAATGGAGAAGGGGCAGCAACTTTCATGCCAAATTAACCTAGAACAAAGTGCCACCAACACAATCCAATCATTTCACCATGTAACTTCAAAATTAACGAGCACGTGGGACTTTGAATCACCAAAATTGGAGTTCAGACAAAGGAGAAATCATAATTTTACTATGGCTGGTCGCAACTTTGGCTTCATATAGTGTCAGGCAGCTCGCCGCTCGCGAACGCGAGGCAATGCAGAGCCTATGAAGGTGGCAGCCTGTGTACGAAGGCGCATATGCGAGGCCCTCAACTGACAGCAAAGTGCAAAGACCTCAAAATTTTGACAGGTTGTCCGGGAATCCTTCAGAACCCTGTGCGCGCAAATAAATTATTCTATCCTATCAAAATCGGCTTTCTGGATTCATCAAAATTATTGAAATTCCCATCTGACGTCATTTCGATAAAAAATGGGTCCCACGAGGGTCCTTTGAATCAGCTCAAAATCCTCGGAACCTAAATGAAGGATTGTTCTAAATGAAACTTCATATTCCAGAGCTAACCACACTAATAAAATTCTCTTCCGAGCTCTTTTACTCAGAATGTTGACTAAAGTAAAACTTGGGCCTCAACTTGAAAGTCAAAACGCCTAATTGCACATTGTCACGACCCAGGGGTACACCCTAGATGTAACATGTCATATAGGACCTCGAGAGGCCCCATACAAACCACTTAACATTCATAACATAAGAGAAAAAGACAACATTGCAAGTTCAAAAGTTTCCTAAAAGTAAAGTGGAAGTGTAAACGCTTGTCTCAATAGCTATCTAATACAATAGAATGAAATTGTACCTAGCCCATACATCATGTTCAAAACTAAAAATAAGAAGGAAACTAAGAACAATGAAAATCCATCCTCGAAGCATGAGGACTCATCAAGCTCGTAAATCTCGCAATCAACCACTAGCCACAAAATTGAGGACCCTGACTGTCGAACCCTACATTTGGGAAAAAGTAGGATAGAGTATGCATTAGTATGATAGCTATGCATAAAACATTTACATCATTCTAAAATAGGAAATTTCATGACATGCAATTGACCAAGCTAAAACATGCTATAAGAAGAGTTAGAAAACATAAGTTATAAAATATGGTCAACGAAAGCTAACATCTTTAGAACCTTTGAACACATGTGAGATACTTTTTGGAGTAACCTTAGTTCATTATTATTATGATTACAAGTAGCAATAAAGGACATAGAGACCATGTGAGCTATAACATGCTCCCCCGGCGTCTCCCACACCGAAAAGGGTTGTCCTACTTGTCAAGGTAAGGACTATGAACTTCTAGCTTAAGTGGATCCACTAGCTAATATCTATCTATACAATCTTCCTATGAGGGCACATAGGTAAAGGATAAGGAGATTGCTTCTAGAAACCCAACCTCTACTAACGGGAGTGCTTCCATCTCAATATCCTCTTGGTGCTAAGCATAAATTCCATAGAATAGTCATTTCTTACTTGTTCTTATTATCCATGAAAGGACACTTCATCTTTCCAATCCAAGCTAAGTCATAAGTCATAAGTCATCCATGGAAAGGTACCATTAGGTATCCAATCCAAGCAAGATTTTATTAGGATAGCTCTTTATCTTAGATTCAATTAGGTGAAGATACCTTTCAACCTTAGAATCCTTACTATGTGAGAAAAACCTTTCACAGTCATTATTTCATGTGTATATGAGAAAATCCTTTCAACAACAAAATAACAACATCATCATTGATACTTTATTCTCATAGCATCCTTAAAAAATTTACATAGACTTCATAAGAATCATGCATAATTTCATAATTCACCTTTCCAGGTTCATGACCCACTTTCAATCATCACATCTAGAAAGCATTCATCATAAAATCATGTAAATCTATCAATCCATGCTTGATTTCATAAAACTCTTCTTTCATAACCAAAACCCACATCATTTGATCATAGTTTTGAAAACATGGGGATTTCATGGGTTCATAGGGTCATAAAATCATCCTATTTCATCATTTCATGCATAAGACATCATAATTCAATCATTTAAATCAATAATCAAGAGAAATCATGGGAATTGAAAAAAACCATAACTTAATTGGGGATTTCTACCTTTGAAAATAGGAAAAATTGAGAACTCCATGGATGAAAACTATCATACCTCAAAGCCAAATGCTTGTCTTCAATGGTTAAAATGGAGGCTTTCCTTGAAACCCTAGATTAAACCCTTCTTCTTCTTTTTCTTCTTCTTCTTCTTCTTCAAGTTTCTAGAGAGAGAAATATTTTGGAGATGAGACTTATTATTCTTTTAGAAATCTGAGAGAATGATTTCTATTGGGGAAATTTGGGGGTTAAAATACTTATATGTGGGTCTTAGTGAAGAGTAAAATGACATAGTATTAGGCTAAATTAATTAGGAAAATATTCAACTATCCCTAAAAATAATTGCCGACCCACGACCCACAGACCTCGATCGATGGCCCAACCTCTTGGTTCATCGTTCGATTCAGAAACTACGATTTAAGGGGTCATAATCCACGGAACCTTGACCACAGGCCGTGGACTACACGACGGTCCGTTGGTCCAGCCATGATTCATGGTCCTCTGCTTCTTTTTTGGTTGGCCAATTCATGGACCAGACCCACGGTCCATGGCTCAGTCCACATGTCGTGACTGGCCTCCGTTAGATGCCACCAAAGGATGGTGAAAGCTTACTATTATCCCCTTCTGGAATCCGGAGTGTTACATTATCTCCTCATTGGGATCATTCATCCTCGAATGAGATTCTAGACATCACAAGAAGAAAAGGACTCTAAACTAGCAACCGATCATGCATGCAACTTCATCAAAACACACACAACCAAGGTGGAATATCGGCTCCAAGCTAAGACATATCTAAAACATCATAAGAAAGATAGGAACTAGCAGCCCAACATGAATGTAATCTTATAAATGCACATATCTGAGGAGGAAACATCAACTCTAGGCTAAAGCATACTCACATCTTCATATCATGAAATTCATATGCAACTCATACTCAAATGCATATATTCGGGGAGGAAACATCAACTCCAAGCTAAAGCGTGTTCAAAACATCATATCATATGGTCTATATGCATTTTTTACTCAAATGCACATAAACATGTAGAAATCAATCAAGTTGACTCATTTTTCTCAGAACTTGAGCTTTTCATGAACATGCATAATAAGGAAATCATGGGAATATCTAAAACACACATGACACCAAAAGAGTAAATCACGAGGAACTCAATACCTCAAGTTACAGTAGGAGTAGAAGGAAAAAGATGAGGATATTGAGACATCATATCGGCCTCGGCTTCCCAAGTAGCACCCTCAACTAAGTGATTCCTCCACAACACTTTCATGGAAGCAACTTCTTTATTTCTCAATCTCTTGACTCGCCGGTCTAAAATCTCCATCGAAACTTCTTCATAAGAAAGATTCTCCTTAACTTCCAAACCTTCTAAGGGAACTATAGATGTCGAATCTCCAACACATTTATTTGACATGGAGACATGGAAAATCGGATGCACCGATGCCAACTCATTAGGCAAATCATGTTCATAAGCAACCTTACCAACACGTCTCAAAATCTGATATGGGACTACAAAATGGGGACTAAGAGTCCCTTTCTTACCAAACCTCATTACTCCCTTCGTGGGTGAGATTTTCAAGTAAACCCAATCATGCACATCAAATTCAAGATCCCTTCTTCTAACATCGGTATATGACTTTTGTCGACTTTGAGCCATTTTTAGCCTTTCTCTAATAAGTCAAACTTTCTTTATAGCCTCATGTACCAATTCAGGACCTATTAGGGCAATTTTGCAGACCTCAAACCAGCCTATAGGAGATCTACACCTCCTACCATACACTGCCTCAAATGGAGCCCTATCAATACTTGATTGATAGCTATTGTTATAAGCAAACTCAATCAATGGAATATGGTCATCAGAATTACCATTAAAATCAATCACAAAAGCTCTCAACATGTCTTCCAAGGTTTGGATAGTACACTCCACTTGGCCGTAGGTTTGGTGATAAAATGTCGTACTAAGCTTAACATGAGTACCAAGGCTCTATTGGAAATATTTCCAAAACTGAGAAGTGAATTGAGTAGCACGATCGGAAATAATGGACAAGGGCACTCTATGCAACCTTACCATTCCTCTCAAATACAACTTAGCATAATCCTCCGCCGAATAGGAAACCTTGACGAGATTAAAATGTGCCAATTTCGTCATCTGATTTACTATAGCCCAAATCGAACCATGTTGTCGCCGAGTGCGTGGAAACCCTACTATGTAGTCCATATTTAAATCTTCCCACTTCCAAGTAGGAATACTAATGTCTTGGGACAAACCTCCCAGTTTCTGATTCTCAACTTTCACGTGTTGGAAATTAGTACACTTAGCCACAAATTCCGCAATATCCTTCTTCATCCCATTCCACTAATAGATCTCCCACAAATTACGGTACATCTTGGTGGTTCCCGGGTGAATGGAATACTGAGAACTATGGGCTTCTGACAAGATTTGTTCCCTCAAGTATCTCCTCCTTGGGAGAATGTCTCAACGAACTTTCTAAACACCGCTTCTGTCAACTCAACTAAGGTCGGATCAAGACATTGCTTAGCTTTCACATCCGCCACAAAAGACGATTCTGAACCATTGTGAAGCATATTACCGCCCTTGGTAGAGTCTACTAACTGAACTCCTAACCGGGCAAATTTATGAACATCTCGAACCAACTCTTTCCTTTCATCCTCTATATGAGCAACACTACCCATGTATAACTGACTCAGAGCATCTACCACCGCATTCGCCTTATGGGGTGATAGAGAGCACTCATGTCATAATCTTTGAATAACTTAAGCCACCTTCTTTGGCAAAGATGTAGATCCTTCTGATTAAATACATATGGTAAACTCTTATGGTCGGTAAACACATCTACATGTACGCCATATAGATAATGATTCCAAATCGTTAAGGCAAAAACAATCACCGCTAGTTCGAGGTCATGGGTGAGATAATTCTTCTCATGAATCTTAAATTGTTGTGATGCATAGGCAATGACTTTCCCATTTTGCATAAGTACACATCCTAGACTAATTCTCGAGGCGTCACAACAAACAACAAAACCATCCATCCTTTTCGGTAAGGTTAAGACCAGAGTGAAAGTAAGTGTGTCCTTCAATTCTTGAAAACCCTTCTCACATGCTTCAGACCATATGAACTTAACCTTATTTTGAGTCAAAGCCTTTAAAGGAGAGGCAATCAAAGAAAACCCCTCAACAAACCTTTTGCAATAACCAGCTAAACCCAAGAAACTTTTGATATCCGAAGGGAATAGAGGTTTAGGCTAACTGTTGACCGCATCCGTCTTCTTAGGATCTACCTCATTACCCTTAGTTGAAATAATATGACCAATAAAAGCTACGGACCTTAACCAAAACACTCATTTGTTAAACTTGGCAAAGAGTTATTGGTCCTTGAGAACCTGCAACACAATCCTCAAATGATTAATATGCTCATCCTAACTTCTTGAATAGATTAATATATCATTAATGAACACAATCACAAATATGTTAAGGTATTGTCTGAACACTCTATTCATCAAATCCATAAATGTTACTGAAGCATTAGTCAACCCAAATGACATTACGAAAAACTCATAATGACCATACCAAGTTCAAAATGTCATCTTCAGAATGTCATCTTCTTTCACCCTCAATTGGTGATAACCCGACCCAAGATCAATCTTAGAGAAGTAGTTTGCTCCTTGAAGTTGCTCAAACAAATAATCTATCCTTAGAAGATGATACTTATTCTTAATGGTCACCTTGTTCAACTGAAGATAATCAATACATATACGAAAAGATCTTTCTTCCTAACAAACAAAACTAGACTACCCCATGGAAAGATACTAAATCAGATGAAACCCTTATCCAATAAATCCTTCAATTGTTCTTTTAACTCCTTTAGTTCTACCGGAGCGTAATAGTAAGGAGGAATAGAAATAGGTTGCGTATCTGAGAGAATGTCAATATCGAAATCTATTTCCATTTTGGAAGGAATACCTGGTAAATCATCTGGGAACACTTCCGGAAACTCATTAACAATGAGGACCGACTCAAGAGTAGGGGTTTTGGAATCTACATCCCTCAACCTAAGAAATCATCTTTCTAGCTTTAAGACAATAGACAAACTAACCATTAGGCATAAAATTTCCTCCCTTCAACTCTAGGATAGGCTCATTCGAAAACTGAAACTTGGCTACATGGGTTATACATTCAATAGAAGCATAACAAGAGTGCGGCCAATCCATACCAATGATAACATCAAAATCTAGCATATCAAGCTCTACCAAATCAACAAGAGTAACTCTATAGGATAAGAAGACGGGAAATCTTCCATAGACCCTCCTAGCGACAACAAAATCACCAATAGGGGTAGAGACAAAAAAAGGTTCTAACAACACATTTGGAAGACCATCAAACCTCATAGTGACATATGGCGTCACAAAAGACAAGGTAGCACCCAGATCAAGTAAAACATAAATATCAAGTTGGATGACTTTGAACATACCGGTAATCACATCAGGAGAACCCTCTTGCTTACTAGGAGTCTGGAGTGCATAAAATTAATTCTTCTTGGGAGCATTTGAATCCGGACCACTAGGAGGAGCTTTCTTGCCCTCTCTTTCTTTAGCTGTAAGCATTTGGCAATCCTTCATCTTATGACCACTTTTACCAAAAGTCAAGCAACCATCCGTGTCGTCTAGGCACTTACCCTCGTGCTTCTTTCCACACCTAGCACAAACAGACATAGGCAATGAAGGTCCACTACCATTCCCTCCTTGACGCTTAGGGTTAGACACCCTATCTTTGTTTAACCTAGGAGGAGCATTGGAGGAACCTTGACCGAAAAACTGTCACGACCTGAATCTACACCCTGGACGTGGCCGACACTCGATAACCATTGCTCTTCCCCAAGCGAGCCCTCATCATGGCTGACTAAAATTGGATGACTAACTCAAACATACAAAGGTTAAAAATTGAACAAAAATTCATGAAACTGAAATACAAAGCTTTAATTCAAATAAAAAACTCTGAATAAAATAATATCTTCAACTCGGCATGAAATAGGCAACTTAAGTCTTTAAAACAATTAGCAAAATAAATTAACAGAATTTTGAAACTCTATTGTCTATCTATGAAGCCTCTAACTGACAAAGATGGAAGTCGAGACAAGACCCACGACATCCTAACAACTGATATAACTGAAAGTACAAGTGGAATCCTCTAGAAGCAAGGAGGCTCACCATAGCTAACTCGATCTGTATGTAGTATCAACGAATCTCCTGTTGATGATCCTGAATACCTGTATCTGCATCATGAAATGATGCAAGCCAAATGGCTCAGTTCATGAAATGTACGAGCATGTGAGGGGAATTCAATAGCATTAACATAACCTTCAACTTGATAAAAAGGAAACATACGTACCTCTTCTCAACTCACTCAACTAAACTCAACTCAAGAAACATAGTTCAACTCTACTCAGAGAAAATAGGACTTAACTCAATGATAAGATATTCAACTCAGTGAAATAAGACTCAACTCAATAATAACACTTGACTCTGGATACTAGAACTCAGGATACTCAACTCAATATAAACCAACAATAAGAGATGCAATATATGGAAAGCTTTTAAAATAGTAGAAAGCAACTCAATGTATTTAAGAATACAATATACTCAGTTTGTATGCAAGGATACAAAATAAACTCTGTTTGAATATGAAAATACCAAATAAACTCTGTGTATATAAGAATAAAAAATACGTATGTGGGAGTTTCTCTAACATACAACCATCACTATGAGTTATGTGATGAGACAACATTTTGCCTCACGTTGCCAGGGCCATCCTATACCTTGTCAGGGGTATAGAACCTAACTACTAAGGGGATCCACTAGTCTATGATAAAAAGCACTAAGAATCAACTAAAAATTATGATCATTTTCTACCCACGTTGGCTACATGGTTTATGGGGGTTATGAGTTGTCTGAACTCTTCCTATATCGGTGCTCAATACTACTCCCAAAAATATAACTTGCTCATATGTTTAAAAACATAACTCATTCTGTGGTTTGAGATAATTACTCAAAAACTATCACAAAGGCTCTCTAGGAAATCAATGTTTCCTCTCTTGCTTAAATATGAAAGCATTTACTCTTTACTGAAAACAGGCTCAAAGGCTTTGTTGGAAATCGGTGTTTCCTTTCTTGATTAAAACGCATTTGCAAAAGACTTTTTACAATAGAGTTCATGCCGAATTATGGACATGAATGACTCAATTCAAGGTTTTCAATAACCATAGATAGAAGTCAATACTTGGAACTCAAGAACTTCAGTCATACTACTCATTTCAAGAACGCTCAACTGAGAGGGTTCATGTGGTATTATGAGCATGAACTACTCAACTCAAGGACTTCATGGATAATATGTAATAGTCCCATGATTAGGAATATAATCTCAAAAGGATTATGAACTCAATACTCAATACTTAGAACTTAAAAATACCACTCCTCTCAAAGATACTCAACTTATGGAGTTCATGCGGAATTTATGGGTATGAACAACTCAACTCAAGGGTCTACATAATGTTATGGAACTCATGTATACGAATCTTCTCATTCTCATACTTACTTCCTCAAAACATAGTTCAAATGGATAGTTGATCTCAAAGAATTCACAATTGAACTCAAAAGCTTTCTTGAACTCTACTCTTAACTCTCTCTTGAATATGAATTATAAATCAAGAGTTATGGTTCCTGATATCAATGATCTCGTGAGGACAAAGTGGACTCATGAATACATATATGACTCACTCTCATACTCACTTGCTCGAGTCTTGAAACAAGTTCTTTGAATTTGTAGAAGACTCTTCAAAAAGACTCAAAGGGAGTTTCTTAAACCGTTGAGAAGAACTCTCATATATTAACTCTTCACTCTAACTTGAATTTTAATTATTAATTCAAGGTTATGAGTGATTTGTAGTGTTTAGAAGTAGTTTAGAGTGATTAGAATCAAAAGGGAGTGAAGGTACACTTTAAAAGAACTCAAACAGAGCAACCGACTGCAAACTGGACGGGGCATGCGACCCTGGCGCCCTGAGTGGCATGGGGCGTCAGCCCCTAAACTACAAAACATAATTTGGGCCGTGCCAGGCTCCAACCGAAAAACCCGACGAATTTCTTTGTTCGTTTTCTTACCCTAAATCGCCTAGAATCAAACGGTGTCTTCCCTAATCACTTGGATTCGATTACTCAACATAAGTACACTCTAATACACACAATATATTCCTCAAAAGACTAACTTTCATCTCAAGAATTCATCAATACCCCAACAAAACAAGATTTAGAATAAACTTCAAGAACACTTATCAAGAATTCATCAAGACCAATAATCTTTCAACTTCAAGTATGAAATTTGCGCTGAAAATAACATGATTGGTGTGCGGGTGAACAAACCCAACACTATGTAATCTTAAAAACCTCTTAGGGATCAAACCCATGGTAAAATTCCGTAACAAAACTCAAGAATTTCGACAAACGCTTCGATCCTTTCCTATTTTCTCCTCTTTTTTCTTCTTTTCTCTTCTTGAACTCTTAACTAAAACCCTAGGCTTATATAAGGATTATAAAACTGAACCAAATCATATTAGACCCCTAAAACCTTACTAAAAGTGAATTCAATCTGATTGGATAAGGAAAATATGAAAATACCCCTTACTATTTTCGGATAACTTTTCTTAACTGGACAACCAGACTTCGAAAGGGCATATCTCACTCATCCGAACTCGAAACTTAGCCAACTTGGTGGAATTGGAAAGATAATTAAAAAAAAATTCATTTAATACCTTATGGACAACCTAACTCATCCTGTACTGAGAGTTATGGTTGTCTGAACTTGACCCAAATCTTAGAAGAACTTAGGAATGACTTGAACGAATTCCCTTTAATTCTTTTTGGAACTCAAGGTGCCTCATCTAGTGACCTTAACACTTAGGAAATTTTTTAATTCCTTGGTAAAAATTTACTCACTACGAAGGATGGTTCAAGTCTTAGCTCAAAAAAATTCTAGGGTGTTACAATTTCTCTCCCTTAGGAACATTCGTCCTCGAATGACGACTGCACCGATTATGGAATGGGGTTACTCTTACTAAGGTTTGAGTCTAATGGTATGCTTTTACTATAGTCAAGCTTAACCCAAATCCTTAGGTTCAGGTTCTATACCTCTCTATAGGGAATCTCATCCCGAAACTATTACTCTTTACCACCACATTGGGCGCATATCAAGAACAACCAAATGTTTAACAACACCACATTCAAGCCTAGTACTCTAACAACTCCGTGGACTCCTACTAACTAACTCCCGCGGAACTAACTAAGGGCTCTCATTGAACTATTTTTCATAGTAAAATGTCATCCTCCTTTTCCTCCTCATTTATAATATGGTATTATAACACTATCACCATCACGATAAGAACATCAACCTCCTCTTTATAACATCACTCTATTACTAAAAGTGCCTCCGAAAGGATATCTCACATACAATTTGGAACTCATTACTATCTTACTCTCAAACACTTGACTTGATTTCTCATCTCATCATCTCTCTCTTAGGTCTAAAGCTGACACTTGAAAGCTATGGACCTATTCCATCACCTCTAATTGGTCTACATCCTCTTTTACTCTAACACTTGGGAGAAGTTTATCTCATGACTACCGAATTCTCCATAAGCAGGTACTAAGACCTTTTTCTAAGGTGTTTCTCTTAACCTCTTGTGATTACATACCACCTCGGTACACCTCTTAATGCTCTTGTTACTCTTGTCACTTCGCCACACTTCATTGCAGCAAACATCTCAATTCCTCATCTACTCTATGTCAAGTATTCTAGATCAAATCCCAAGACTAACATCATCACTCTCATGTTGCCCTTCTTTCGATCATGACACTCATCCCAAATTCAAGTTTAATATTTATTACGAAACCCGAATATCAATATGATTGCTTGCCTACTATACTAACTCACCACTACTATGCACAAACATTAGAAACACTTGTTCACTAGGACCTCATGCCAAGTAACCAATCCTTACCTCTCACATCCATTTCCCAACTTAAGTACTACTTACTCACTTACTGCGCATTATCTCTCAAATAGCTGTATCATCCTCTAAATACCATGGGTTTTCCTCCTTCAAAGTTTGTAAGCCTAGCTTGGGTCTATCACCTCATGAATACTCTGTGATTCTATTCAACACATATAATCAGCTTCCTCTAACACAATGGCACATCTGCATCAACTCTATTCTGGTTAAAAAAATATACTCTATCTCATCATGACTAGCAACTCTTACTCTACCTCATATCATGAGATCTTCACAACTCATCACTTCTTAGTCTACCCATAATGGAAAAATCCTTATCAATAACTTACTGGGTGAATGGCTATAATAACATAGCCTACCTCATCATTATCTCCCTTTCTTGGATTACTAAACCTCTACATACACTCTCTAACTCTGGGCTTGTTCACTACTACTACTCATGATCTCGTTACTCATGTACCTTTTCGGTTGAAAATATTACCCAAGCTCTAAACATACCTCCTCATAAGGATCTCAGCTGAAACAAGGCTTAAGGAAAAGAGTAACTCATTTTTTGCTTGAACGCACGATTCATATAATTATGGGTGCATTCCTCTTAAACTCAACACTTAACTCTCTCATGGGCTTCTCTCAAGCCCCTCTGGAGTCTCATGACTTCCTCAAAACTCTTGCTAAGAACAACTTATCGACAAAGGACTGGCTTTTCTTTTCAACCACCTCTTGTTTGAAGGGTAGTCGAATGAATCTCAGAAACGTATGAGTATGAATAAATCTCTATGGAATTGCCCTATTGCATGATTAAGAGTATCAAAGAAGGGAAACTTTTCCTAAATGTCTGTAGTCCCTCATTTATAAAAGTAGGGCCCTCACAACCATAAATAAGACCCTACTGACACGGCTTCATAGACACCCTAGGACACTTGAACTCTGTGCTCTGATACTAAGTTTTCCATGACCCAATCCCACACCCTGGACGTGGCTGTCACACAAGAACCATTGTTGGTCCCCAAGCGAACCCTCATCCTAGCTGACTACAAGCGGAAGACTAACTCAAGCATACAAAGCTTAAAAACTGAATAAAAATTCATGAAACTGAAATACAAAGCTTTAACTCAAATCAAAAACTCTGAATAAAATAATATCTTCAACTCGCAATGAAATAGGCAACTTAAGTCTATAAAACATTTAGCAAAATGAATGAACAGACTTCTGAAAATCTACTGTCTATCTATGAAGCCTCTAACTGACAAAGATGGAAGTTGGGACAAGACCCACAACATCCTAACATCTGATATAACTAAAAGTACAAGTGGAACGATCCGGAAGAAAGGAGGCTCACCATAGTTAACTCAAACATCATGTGGTATCAACGAAGTTCCTGTTGATGATCCTGAATACATGTATCTGCATCATGAAATGATGCAAGTCAGATGGCTCAGTACATGGAATGTACGAGCATGCAAGGGGAATTATAAATCATAAACATAAGCTTGAACTTAATAAAAAGGAAAAATAATTACCTCTTCTCAACTCACTCAACTCAAGAAACATAGTTCAACTCAACTCAGAGAAAATAGGGCTCAACTCAATGATAAGATATTCAACTCAGTGAAATGAGACTCAAATCAATAATAGGACACTCGACTCTGGATATTCAAACTCTGGATACTCAACTCTGGATACCCAACTCAATATAAACCAACAATAAGAGATGCAATATATGGAAAGCTTTTAAAATAGTAGAAAGAAACTCAATGTATTTGGGAATACAATATACCCAGTTTGTATGCAAGGATACAAAATAAACTCTGTTTGTATATGAAAATACAAAATAAAATATGTGTATATAAGAATACAAAATATCTCTGTGTGTATTTCTCTAACCGACAATCATCACTACGAGCTATGTGATGATACAACATTTTTCCTCACGCTGCTAGGGCCATCCTATACCTTGTCAGGGGTATAGAACCTAACTACTAAGTGGATCCACTATTCTATGCTAAAAAGCTCTAAGGAATCATCTAAAAATTATGACCCTTTTCTACCCACGTTGGCTACTGACTTATGAGGGTTGTGAGTTGTCTAAACTCTCCCCATATTGGTGCTCAATACTGCTCCCAAAAATGTAACTAGCTCATATGTTTAAAAGCGTAACTCTTTCTATTGCTTGAGATAATTACTCAGAAACTAGCCCAAAGGCTCTCTAGGAAATCACTGTTTCCTCTCTTGCTTAAACACGAAAGCATTTACTCTTTACTGAAAAAACTAGCTCAAAGGATCTGTTGGAAATCAGTGTTTCCTTTCTTGTTTAAATGTGTAAGCATTTACTCTTTATTGGAAAAGTAGCTCAAAGTCTCTGTTGGAAATCGGTGTTTCCTTTCTTGTTTAAATGTGAAAACATTTACTCTTTGGGAATACATAATCCCCATATACTCTTTTGAAGAAAAGAACTTCACTTTTTACTCTTTACTCAACTCAAAACTCAACTCTTAAAACAAGTTTAAAGTATTTGCAAAAGACTTTTTACAATAATGTTCATGCCGAATTATGGACGTGAACGACTCAATTCAAGGTTTTCAATAACCATAGATAGAACTCAAATACTTTGAACTCAAGAACTTCAATGATACTACTCATTTCATGAATGCTCAACTCAGAGGGTTCATGCAGAATTATGAGTATGAACTACTCAACTCAAGCTGTAATACCCCGGAACTAGTGAGCTAAACTAGAGAGTTGTAGAAATTGGTGTTAGAATTTTGGATTTTGATATGAGAGTTAAAATTGTAAAAATGATATCCCATACTTAGAATGAGGGTTTTAGTGATAGGGCATCAAGGTACGACCCCTCTAGGACCACCCAAGGGGTCCTTGAGGAGGACCCCAAAACAGCCCAAATGTTGTCCAAAATAGCAGCCTCCCACGAAGGGCATCCACGATCCGTGGGTCAAGGCATGAGTTTACTTGCAACTTCCAGCCCCAGACCCTTACCCACGAGTGACCAGTATGGTCCGTAGACCCACCCACGGTATGTGGATGTGGTCTCGTGGGTGGGGCATATTTTTAGTGACTTAGTTTTAAGTTAGGAGCTTAGGGGTTAGTTTTTTATTAATTAGGGGTTAAAAGGGGGCGGTTAGTTAGTTATTAAACCCTCTATATAAGCCTAGTAGACCCCTAAACTAAGTGAATTAATTCATTCTTCCTAGACCCCAAATTCTCTCTAAATAATTCTCTCTCTAAAACTCCATTGAAGAAGAAGAAGAAGAAGAAGGTCAAGTATAGGGTTCAAGGAGCATCCTTTTCTTTTCAATTTCATGGTGAATCTTCCTAAGGTATGTTATCTTACTCATCTATGGTTTCTTTCACCCATAGAGCAAACTAGGTTTTCCCTCAATTGTGAAGTCAAAACCCAATTCTAGCTAGGGTTTCTTCCTACATTGTGGGTAGTGTTTAAGTATGATTCCAGTCTAGTGGATAATACTTAATTATGATTGAATTAGCATTGAATTATGATATTATGATGAATTTATGTAATTTCTATGGTTAACCCTAGCCTAATTGATGAATTTTCTATTTTGTGGGTTTATGCCATGAGAGGTGAATTGAGGATTCATAGTGATCTTCTTAAACTAATGTCATGTGTGGTAATTTTTCATGGTTAGGAACATATAGACATGAATTGAACTAGACTTTATCATATATGAGATGGATATTGACTTGTAAATCTTGAAGTTAAACCTTTATGATGAATTATCACTAGAATCACCTAATAATGAAGAATGTGATTAGAATACCTTAAAATCTAGGTATGAATGTTGATTTTAGAAGTAAAGCTTTGAGAATACGGCTTTTAGTCATGAATGTTGATCACTAGGGATTGAGAGAAAAGCTAATATGATTAACTATAGATGCTAAGGCTTTGAGAGTAAAATATACAAATGAATAGAAGGCTAATGAATAGAATTGTGATGAAAGATCCGTATCTACCTAATTCACCTTATGAATAATAGATGGTACGAAGTGATAGAATCACTTGAGTCATGATGATATCCATGTCTAATGTACAATTCTAGATATGATATTAGGCATTAATATGAACTTAATATAAAAAGGTTCTCATATAGTAAATGTTGTGGGTCGAAGGGCTTTTTCTCACCTAATTGAACCTAATGCTATAGAGCCTTCATACCTAGGTCATGGATGGTGATAGTTGCTCACACATGGTCTAAAGAGGTATTTTAGTGAATTAGCATGGATTGGTTGTCAAGGACATCTTTCCATAAACCTGTGTCAAAGTAGAGAATTAATGATTATCTTGTGGGATTTAGGCCTAGAACCGAGTGGATATTGAAATGAGATGGAGGTTCCCACCTAGTTGAGTTTGGGCTTCCATAAAGGTTCCCACCTAGTTGAGCTTGGTCTTCCAATATGGGATCTCTCACCTAGAAGAGTCTGGATTTCCCAAAGTGAGTCTCATGAGATGGAAGCCTTCACCTAGTGGAGTTTTGGGTTTCTAGTAGCAACCTCTGTATCCCATAACTATGCGCCCCGTGGGAAAGTTAGCTAGTGGATCCAACTAAGCTAACAAACCGGTTCTACCTTAGGCAAGTGGGCCTACCCTTGACGGTGTTGGTAACACTGGGAGAGATCATGTGATAGCTCATATGTTCTCATGTCGGTTAAGGCTATATCCCAACTACAACAAGATTAGTACTGAACTAAGAGTATGCTTAATATAGCATCTCCTAGATTTCAACCTTAATGATCTAAGATTATTCTTTAAGAAACATCTCCTAGAGTTCAAAGTTGATGAACTAAGATATACCTAGTATAGTATATCCTAGGGTTCATGAAAATGAGGAACTAAGAAAGGCTTAGTAAAGTACCTCCTAGTGTTCCAATGCTTTCAAAAAGGACTAGTCCCTAACTAAAGAACTTGAGTAGGATGACCTAAAGAATTACTTAGTGTGAGTGGTATTATGGGATGCCATTCATACATGGCACAAGTATGACTAAGGTTACCTTAGAAGTGTTGCTCTTATATGGTTTATGCTTTGTTGGATTGTTGCTATAGTTGCCTTCCATGATATGATTGACTAAAGTTGATAGTTCCCTTGTCTATATGAACTAAGCTAATAATGAGACCAAAGGAGGGTAAGTATGACTAAGATGAATTCAAGGTTGTGCTTAGTGTGAAGGGTATTATGGGATGCCTTTCATGCATTGAACAAGTGTGCTTTGAGGTTTCTTAGGAGTATGGTGACCTTATGGTGAAAAAGCTTAAAGACTTGACCATGTATGTAAACTATGCTTAAGATGACCAAAAAGGGATACTTAGCTTGGGTGCTCTTATGGGATGTTATTCCTGCATTGCACAAGTATGTTTTTAGGTTACTTGAAAATAGTTCTATTATGGTATAGTTTACTAAGAGTTGAATAAAGCTTATATGTTGCTTATGATTGGAGACTTTGCTTATTATTATGATATTGTCTCTCATGCTTATAGTTTATGTTTCATGAAGTATTTCATATGATTATGGATTATGTCTTATATTGACTAACCCTTGTCTTATGCTCTTATGATTATGCTAGCTAACATATTTAGTACATTTTGTACTAACGCATACTTTGCCTACATTCTCATCAAATGTAGGGTCTGGAGACTTGAGATCTATTCTTGGAGATGGGTTTCTAAGGAGCAAAGGAGTTGAAGATTTTGGTGACTCATCATAGCTTCGAGGATAAAACCCACTAGTTCCTTTATGTATTTTATTTTCATGTTAAGACTATTGTATGGGCTGTGTACCAAAGATTTTAATTAAAGTTGAGTTTAGATGGTTTGAGACAAAAGTGTAGTAAAGACTTCTGCTTCCATTTTATGAAATGACTTTGATTGTATGGATAAAAGTTTTTAAATTTTCCATACTTTTCTATTATCTTATGTTATGATATGCTAAGGGTTTGTATGAGAACCCTTCGGGGTCACGAAAGCCATGTTACATCTAGGGTGTACCCCTGGGTAGTGACACAAGGACTTCATGGGTAACATGTAATAGTCCCATAGTTAGGAATATAATCTCAAAAGGATTATGAACTCAATACTCAAGACTTAGAACTTGAAGATACTACTCCTCTTAAAGATACTCAACTTATGGAGTTCATGTGGAATTTTTAGGCTTGAACGAATCGACTCAAGGGTCTACATAACGGTATGGAACTCATGTATACGACTCTTCTCGTTCTTATACTTACTTCCTCAAAACTTAGTTCAAATCGATAGTTGATCTCAAACAATTCACAATTCACTCAAAAGCTTTCTTGAACTCTACTCTTAACTCTCTCTTGAGTGTTAATTATTAATTCAAGAGTTATGGTTCATGATATGAAGGATCTGGTGATGAAAAAGTAGACTCATGAATACATTCTCCTCATTCTCATACTCACTTGCTCGAGTCTTGAAACAAGTTATTTGAATTTGTAGAAGACTCCTCAAAAAGACTCAAAAGGACTTTATCAAAATATTCAGAAGAACTCCCAAAACTTAACTCTTAACTCTACCTTGAATTTGAATTATCAATTCAAGGTTATGATTCATGTTATGAGTGATTTTTAGTGTTTAGAAGTAGTTTAGAGTGATTAGAATCAAAAGGGAGTGAAGGTACACTTTAAAATAACTCAAACAGAGCAACTGACTACAAACTGGACGAGGAAGGCGACCCTGGTGCACTGAGTGGCGCTGGGCGCCAGTCCCTAAACTACAGAACATAATTTAGGGCACACTTGCGGGCGTGGCGCGCCAGTTCCCAACCCAGACAACCCAACAAATTTCTTTTTTTGTTTTCTCACACTAACTCGCCTAGAATCGAACGGTTTCTTCCCCAATCACTTGGATTCGATTACTCAACATAAGTACACTCTAATCAACTCAATATATCCCTAAAAAACACTTACTTTCATCTCAATAATTCATCAATACCCCAACAAAACAAGATTTAGAATGAACTTCAAGAACACTTATCAAGAATTCATCAAGAACTCTAATCTTTCAACTTCAAGAATGAAATTTGCGCTGAAAATAACATGATTGGCATGTGGGTGGATGAACCCAACACTATGGAAGCTTACATACCTCTTAGGGATCAAACCCATGGCGAAATTCTGCAACAAAACTCAAGAATCACGACGAACGCTTCGATCCTTTTCTTTTTCTCCTCTTTTCTCTTCTTTTCTCTTCTTGAAATCTCAACTAAAACCCTAGGCGTATATTAGGATTACAAAACTGAACCCAATCAGATTAGACCCCTCAAAGCTTACTAAAAATGAATTAAATCTGATTGGGTAAGGAAACGACCAAAATAACCCTTACTATTTTCGAATAACTTTTCTTAGCTGGGTTGTCTGATTTCAAAAGGGCATATCTCACTCATCCGAACTTGAAATTGAGAAAACTCAGTGGCATTGGAAAGATAATTCAAAGACCTTTCATTTATATTCTTATGGATCACCTAACCCATCCTGTAGTGAGATATATGGTTATCTGAAGTTGACCCAAATATTAGAAGAACTTAGGAATAACTTGAACGAATTCTCTTTAATTCTTTCTGGAACTCAAGGTGCTACATCTAGTGACCTTAACACTTAGGAAAATTTTAAATTCCTTGGTAAAAACTTACTCACTACGAAACATGGTTCAAGTCTTAGCTAAAAAAATTTTTGGGGTGTTACAAAAGCCTTTGTAAAAATTTAGGACGACCATGTCCAGCGGACATTGCATGAGAGAAATTACTATCATCGGTTTTAGCCCTCTTTGTCTCCCTAAACATTTCCTGAAGTTTCTCCTCTTCGATCTATTGAGCATGAACCATGATATGAGAGATGTCCATGTCATTAATGAGCACGATGGTACGACATTCATTAATAACCACCATTTCAGACACACCCGAAACAAACTTACTCATTCTTGCCCTAGGATCGGCAACCATTGTAGGGGCGTATTTAGACAATTGTGTACACTTCAAAGCATATTCCCTCACACTCATACTTCCTTGACAAAGGTTGATGAACTCAAGCACCTTTGCTTCCCTCATCTTAAGGGGAAAGAACCTATCAAGGAAATAAGCCTTGAACTTCTCCCAATCAAGAGGACCCACATCTTCAGTACTCCCTTCTTTCCATTGGTTGTACCAAATTTGATCAACACCCTTAAGTTGATAAGCGTACCACTAAGCCTTTTCCACTGGCATCACTCACATGATCATCAACACCTTGTAAACCTCATCGATGAATTCTTGGGGATCTTCCTCAACCTTAGAACTATGAAACTCCAGAGTATTCATCCTAGTAAAGTCCCTTATTCTAAATGCCGCCGTACCCACATTTGGGTTCACGGACACCGCAACCTCCCTATTGGCTTGGGTCATCATGTCTTTAGCCAATACTTGAAAAGAAGCCCTAAACTCCACATTATTCACTTGCTCGGTCAAAGGGTCGATCGGAGCTTGAGGAGCTTGGGGAGGAGCTTCTTGTTTCGCATTCTCCCTCACATTCCTTCTAGCATAAGCTCTTCGAGTAGCCATATCCTGTAGAGCATCAGATAAAGATTAGGAGAGAGACTTTATAAAGTTAGACTCTATCGCACGACTTTAGAGTAATGAAAGAAGTGGAGTTTCCTAATCATCTCGTAGCCTCTCGTTCATAAATGTGCCACGATTCACACTCATGAACAAGACTCTACTAGACGTGGCTTATGAGACATCCTAGAACCATTCTAAACCTTCTGGTCTGATTACCAAGTTTGTCACGACCTAGGGGTACACCCTAGATGTAACATGGTGTATAGAACCTCGAGAGGCCCCATACAAGCCACTTAACATTCATAACATAAGAAATAGCACATAAAAGATAAAGACAACATTTCACGTCCAAAAATTTCATAAAATTAAAGTGGAAGTCTAAAATGCTTCTCTCAATAGTCATCTAATGCAATAGAATGAAATTGGGCCTAGGCCATACATCATGTTCAAAACTGAAAATAAGAAGAAAACTAAGAATAATGAAAATCCATCCTTGAAGCATGAGGGCTCACCATGCTTGGAAATCTCGCAATCAACTACTACCAACAAAACTGAGGACCCTGACTGTCGGACCCTACATTTGGGTAAATGTAGGCAAGAGTATGTGTTAGTACAAAAGAATGTACCAAGTATGATAGCTATGCATAAAACATTTAAATCATGCTAAAATAGGACATTTCATGACATGCAATTGACCAAGCTAAGACATGATATAAGAAGAGTTAGAAAACATAAGTTATAAAACATGGTCAATTCAAGATAACATCATTAGAACCTTGGAACACATGTGAGATACTTCTTGGAGTAGCCTTATTTCATTATTATTATTCTAGGAAGTAGCATTAACCGCATAGAGACCATGTGAGCTATAACATGATCCCCGGTGTCTCCCACACCAAAAAGAATTGTCCTGCTTGCCAAGGTAAGGGCCATGACCTTCTATCTTAAGTGGATCCACTAGCTAATGTCTATCTAGACAATCTTCCTATGGGGGAACATAGGTAAGGGATAAGGAGATTGCTTCTAGAAACCCGACCTCTACTAACGGGATAGCTTCCATCTCAATATCCTCTCGGTGCTAAGCATAAATCCCATGGAATTGTCATTTCTTACTTGTTCTTATTATCCATGGAAGGACAGTTCATCTTGCCAATCCAAGCTAAGTCATATGTCATCCATGGAAAGGTACCATTAAGTATCCAATCCAAGCTAGATTTCATTAGGAAAGTTCTTTATGTTATATTCAATTAGGTGAGGATACCTTTCAACATTAGAATCCTTACTATGTGAGAAAAACCTTTCGCAATCATGCTTTCATGTGTATATGAGAATAGCATCCTTAAAACATTTACATAGACTTCATAAGAATCATGCATAATTCCATATTTCACGTTTCAAGGTTCAAGAACCACTTTCAATCATCACATCTAGAAAACATTCATCATAAATTCATGTAAATTTGTCAATCCATACTTGATTTTATAAACTCTTCTTTCATAATCAAAACCCACATCATATGATCATAGTTTAGAAAACATAGGGATTTCATGGGTTCATAGGGGAATCATCATAAAATCATAGTATTTCATCAATTCATGCATTAGAGATAATAATTCAATCATTTAAATTAATAATCAAGAGAACCCATGACAATTAAAGAAAACCCTAACTTAATTGGGGATTTCTAACTTTGAAATTAGGAGAATTCAGGAACTCCATGAATGGAAGGGATCCGTGGATGAAAACTATCATTCCTCAAAGCCAAATGCTTATCTTCAATGGTGAAAATGGAGGCTTGCCTTGAAACCCTAGATTGAACCCTTCTTCTTCTTCAAGTTTCTAGAGAGAAATATTTTAGATAGGAGACTTGTTTTTCTTTAAGAAATCTGAGAGAATGATTTCTATTGGTGAAATTTTGGGGTTAAAATACATATAGGGGTCTTAGTGAAAGGTAAAATGACATAGTATTAGGCTAAATTAATTAGGAAACGACTGAACTGCCCCTAAGAATAACTGCCGACCCATAACCCACGGACCTCAACCAACAGACAGTGGTCTTACCAACGGCCCATCCTGTCGGTTCGTCATTCGATTCAGAAATCATGATTTAGGGGTCATGATCCACAAAACCTTCACCACGAGTCGTGGACCACACGACGGTCCATTGGTCTGGTTGTGGTTGATACATCCAAACTTACACCTCAATTAAGAGATATACACGGTCGAAGTCAATTTATAGAACTCAGCGTGAGCTGAGGTCGATCCCACAAAGAATTTCTTTACAGAAATGATTGCACTATCAAGCTTACTCAAATGTTGTTATTATTTCCTAAAGAAATAGTTACGGAAAGTAAAATGGGTTTAACTAAAATTGGTAATCGAAATCCAGATTAACAATTAACAGAGTTTTAAGAGATTAACAATTAACAGAGTTTTAAGTTCAAAAGTTGTTTCGATGATTAAATTAAACTAGGACTATGTTCCCCATAACATTACATCAAATGTTCTTCCGTAATTGAGTTCCAGGCAATTTATATCTACAAAATACATACGAGTTAAATATATCTAATATTTTTCAGCCTAATCGGATAATTTTCACTCAAGTCCTCTCGGTCCGAGAGTGTTACTAGTTTTACCCTCACTTACAATAGTGTTAAAGTTATTTTATCTTGAACTCGAATTTTGATTCCATTTCTCCCAGTTAATTTAACTTGTTCTTAACTAAAAAATTTCTCTCAAACAAATGACAGATACAGATCTCTCCAATGCGTGCACTCATTAAAATACATGAATAATAAAAGCTAAATTATTATTTGCAAATATAAATCGCCTATCACTCATTCTACGGAATTACACTTCGATTTAATTCATAGATCCCACAATCCCAGTTGTGGTATTTAGCCACTCATGATTTCACGTAAACATTCAGAAATATAATATGAAAACATGTTTAGAAACTACTTACGAGAATAAGCAAATCAACAAGCCACTTTTATAATTCAAGAACCGTAAATTCAAACTTCAAACTTGATTCAATGTTAAAATCGAAAACCGAAACTAAGAATATCTTAAACTCATTCGTCGTTCAAGGTCAAACTGGATAAAACTCTAAAACCTACCTAATTAATTCAAATAAAGTGTTTTAAAAAGAGTCCTACTTGAAGTAGGGCTGAACTATCGGACCCTTCACGACTACTTCTACGACCCGTCAAAGGCTTCACGATTCGTGAAGCCCCTCGTGGTCTTTACTTGGCACTTTTGCAACTTTGAATCTTCAAGGTTAACACACTGAGTAGGTACCACGAGCAACTCCATGGACCGTCATAGGGACCACGGTCCGTCATGGTGTCTGTGGTCTTTACTTGGTCACTTCCCATTTAAGCTCCTCGAGGCCTATGCAATGGATCATCTTCACGATTACCACCACGGGTTGTTATGAAGATCACGGCCCATGGGGCCTTTCGTGGTCTTCACTTGGTAGCCCTTGCACTCCATCTTCCCAAGGCCCAAACACTAACTAAGCTTCATGATCACAACCACGGACCATTATGAGGACCACAGACTGTGAGGTTAGTCGTGATCTTTCCTTGGTCCAACCTAATCTCAACTCCTCCAAACCTTCATACTCGAAATGTTTCACGACTGGCACCACGGTTCGTGACAAGGACCACGACCTGTCTACGTGCTCGTGATCTTCACTTGATCACAATCATCTTATGCTTATTTTTCCATTTTTTTTACGTAAGCAAGAATCTGTCTACACATTCAACAAAACACATCAAAGCATACAAAAATACACTCGATTCTAGTATTAATCCTTAGTTTCAAGCATCAAATGTGCCAAGATTTCGCGGCACATCAACACCCTCAACTTAGAACCATTACTTGTCCTCAAGTGATGAGAAAGCAATACATTCCATCCTCAAATTATTCCAAAACTTTTGAAACTACGCAGCAGCCATCTCAAACACATTTTGTATCCAAACCATGAATCTAACATGCAAGGATCAATATATGACATCTCATTACTCACAGTCGATTATGCTTATGCTTGTGAATTATTAGCTAACACAATCTACTCTCAAATGCAATCACTATGTCCTCACACCAAAGAAGTCCCTCACTAATGATAATTGGGATTAAGTACTACCCTCGCACTCTCAAAGAACTTCTAACACTAACAACAAACTACCATAGGCTTTCCCTTGTTTTATACGCTCTATCTTTCAAACACCCGGAATAGGATCACTGTAGGACTTTATTGGCTTGTAACATAGGCTTAGGCTAGGGAATGGATATTTGGGTTTGTGAGTGACTAGTCCCTTGGTTCTCCAAAGTTTCTTTGCATACAACTCTTTTCTGAGCAATTCCCTCTTTTACTTCATTTCAGCACATCCCAGTAGCCATTATGTTCTTTTTCTTTTCTTTTCTTTTCTCTTTTTCTTCATTTTTTATATGCATTCAGCTTACTGGTTGAACCTTTTTTTCACTTCTTCTTTCTGCTCGGATTGCAATTACCCTGTAGGCTTTCTTTTGTTGCCTTCTTTCCTCTCTGGACAGGTCAACAGGCAGCTCCTCATCAGATTCTCCAGCTTTGTGTTTTCTCTTGCCAGACCTAGTCTAGGGTACTTCACCCCAGAAATCATGAAGTGATTGTGTGGCGGGTGCTTGACTGAGAAATTGCATCAAGCACTCTGGCATGACCGGAGTGGGCACATGTACTAGATTTTCAGCTAGTTTTGCAACCTGAGCTCGCATCTCGGCCAATTGTGACTTGACCTCTTCAGTATCTACTGACCTGACAACCTGGAATCGATCTTAGACAAGGATCTACAAGCCATCCATCATGTCTATTAAGACAGCCAGCTCCTTCCGCATCTCATCATTTATCTTTTTCTTCACAGCTAACACATCTCGCTCTATTAGCTGCTGCCTCTAATGTACAATCTGGTCGACAAAGGTCCTGGTTTGGCGCTGATTTGCAACCAATTTCTCATGAAATAGCATAGGAATAGTGACATAGATACCTGGGGCCTGTGAGGCTGAAGCTGGTGGTAGTCGTGCCTCTGTAGATGGTTGTAATGACCCCCCTGCTCTGGCCCTCTATCTGCATGTGGAATGTCAATTGGGACGTGAGGAACAACAACAAAAGAACCCACAACTTCAGATTGCACCCCAAAGAGATGGTTCACGACATCTTTGATTTTAGAAGCTTGGTGAGTCTGAATGCTTCACCCCATCTGTCAACTAGCCTATTTGCGGGAATGTTAGCTTGTCCACATAGTTTCCCTATCAGACAGGGAAATGGAAGTTTGGCTCTCTCATTCAGTGCACTGTCTCTTATCTCGGTCGCTATAATCCTCCCCATATTTACCGGGTAACCAACCATAACACACGCTACCAAAGAGGTCTGTGAAGGAGACAAGGTATTGTCATTAGTTGTAGGTCTCAATTGTGCACGGACAACAGCCCACTAAACCTTGGCCGAAAAAGATAGTGAAGCTTTAGTAATGAGTGTTGGCATTGTTGTGACCATTTCTCCCCATCTACGATGAATTGCCTCACAATCCAACGCAAGACCCTCTCTCGATAACTCTGAATCTCCATCACAGTATCACTAGTGACCTGATGATGTTTGCCTTCAAAAAGGGCAACTGAAGCTACTATAGTGTATTTCGGGCCATGCAATATCCTGTTGATAGTAGCCTCGGAGATATCTATTGATTTTCCCCGAACCATAATTTAGTTGAGTGGACCCTAGGTAATGGCAATGTATTTTTGTCCCCGTTTAGTTGTCTCAGTTTCTGCAGCAACATTCATTAATGTGGTTGCATAAGACGCATAAAACTCTCTGGCCAGGTGGCTAGAATATTCTTCAGGTGCATTGTTCATCCAGTCAAACTGATGAAATTGGAAGATCCGATAAATGTCGGGAAATGCTTTGATATCAGCCACCACCACTCTGGTCTCGGACATGATTGATCTCTTCTTGAAACTGCCAGACTTGGTCACAATTCCATGATTAAAGAAGTCCTCGCACTTGTCCATAATCCACATACGACGGAAACAGTCAACCAATTGCTGTCTCACTGCGGGATCAACTTCATGGATGTTCACATATTGCACCATGGTGTCGTCGGTGGTGTTCTCTTCATCTTCTCCCAATGAACCTGCTTCTTCTTGCGCCCCAGTTTTAGCTTATGTGTTTACTGCAGGTGGAGGTGTGGTTACATCTTCCTGAGAGCCACTTGCAGACTCTAAACTACCTCCACAACCATTATCAGACTGGCTACCTTCTTCCTCTCCATTTCCAGAACCACTACCTTCCTCTTCAGACTAGAAAGGAGTGTTCTGGAGGATGGCCCTCGCTGTACTGGATCTAGTAGCTCGAGGTAGGTGATCTTTTGGTGTAACATTTATATGTACGTCCGAACTACTAGATTCCTGAGTATGATTACTTTCGGATTGCAAAGCAGTAGGTGAGGAACGTGGAGCTGTGTTCTTTCGTCGGGGAGCCATAGTACCTAAACAATGCAAACACCCATTAATAATTAATTCAGGAAAATGACACACTATCGGGTACTCAGACTTCCCCTATGTAATTACAACGTGACGCCTTGCCTTAAGAATGTCATCACCCAATCTATCATTGGGAAGGGGCACAGAATCAAAAAACAAAACAGGAATAAAAGTACACAGAAACTATACAAAATCAGTAAACTATACGAGAGCTCACACGGGCCGTGGTAGGTACCACGGTCTGTAAAACCTCTCGTGAATTCATCCCAAAATCAGTCTGCAACAGTGGTTTAAACTAGTATTGTTCACGGACGATTGTACGGTCCATAGACTGAACCACGATCCTTAATAATGCCCCTGAACATAACGATTGATGGTATGAAATGGCCAACTGTGGTCCACGATCCGTGAAGCCTATCGTGGTCTTACACTTGGGCAGTCAATCATTCATTGTATCCCCCAACTTCACTATAGGATATGTTACCCCCATTTTTAATGTAGGATTATAACGTGACTACTAACACCACCGAATTTCAACAAGCACAAGGCCAACAAGAAAAATATTCATCCAATACACATATACCCTAATCATACCCACACAAAAATCATCAATTTTACACAATTCAAACTAACCCATAACAATTCAATATCAACCAAGGTTATTCATCACATGATCATGCTAATCTCAATTAAATCGAAGTAAATCTAACTTGTTTTAAGACAAGATCAAACTTATAACAAGTTATGAAGTTACTTACTAAGAAGTAATGAAAAATTTCGCCCAAAAAGAGGAAGATGAACTTGACTTGAAATTCTTGACCAACTTAGGATTAGGGTTTCGATTCTCTGATGAAATAAGGATTTATGGATGATGGGAACCATTTTAAACTCTTTATTAACCATGATAGAAGAGGAAATAAGAGGAAAACCCCGACCTTTGGCGCTTAGGAAGCCCATATAAATTTTAATTCCAACTTTGTTTCAAACGGGAGTAGGGTCGATTTACTGGTAATACAGGGTTGTGGAAGATGGCAGTGAAAGTGCCCGTGAAGGTCACCACAGTCAGTACAGTGGTCCGTGGAAATGTCTTGGGACAAAATGCTTACCTGGGGTTCACGAGAGACTAGACGGTCCGTACAAACCTTGACGGATCGTGAACCCTTCCGTGAACCTTTTTCTTGCAATTTCCAGTATCTTCCTTAGGTTGGTGCTGAGATTGACGGGCCGTGAAGTTGTCCGTGAAGGACACCACGGCCCATGGGGCTGGTCGTGAAGAATTGTCTGCACCCAGTTCCTGCAACTTTTAACCCAAATCCTTCCTGCACACATCAACACACAGTGAAACTATTAACACAAGGAAAAAATGAGGAAAAGAAAACTACCTATTATAAATACAATCTTGGGTTGCCTCCCAAGAAGTGCACAATTTAACGTCGCGGTACGATGCAGGTTACTTGATTACTTAGACTTCAACAAGTTTACATTCTTCCACAATTTTCACTTCTTCTGGAACACCCATGTATGTCTTGATTCTCTGACCATTGGCCTTGAACCTCTCACCCATGTCGTTGTCAAGCTCAATAGCACTCGACTGGAACACCTGAGTTACCTTAAAAAGCTCAGACCATTTGGATCTCAGCTTCTGATTAACATTTCAAGGACACTTCATTCAATTCTAAGTTTTAACGATCTCTAGTCAGTATATAACCTAACTAAATGAGTTGGGGTCAAATCCCACAGGGAGTGGTACGTGTTTAAGATTCAATAGGAAAGTACGAATGTGATCAAGTCAATCATAGGAATAGACATTTACGAAAGAAAAACATAATTCAAATCATGGGGTGACACGAATGTCAAATAAGGGGGTTTTGGTTTTTAATTATCAACTATACCAGCAGCATATAATGCGGAATAACAATAATGAGACGGGTTCTTGGGATATGATTCAATTATAGGCTAATGTAGACTAATGGGTAATCGCAACTATTAGGAAATAGCTGAAAATTAGTGAATAAGCTAGACTATAGAAGAGGTAAACTTTCTCTCAAACAATTTACACTGAATCAAGTCAATTTCTCTCGAACATCGACAAGCATGCAAAATAAGAACAACCTACGCCTTAGTCCATTCACTCTCTTGAGCTGAATATGTGGAAAAGGGTTTAGGATTCACTCTCTCGAGCTGAACCCATGACAACCCAATACCCACAAACCATCAATCAATAATCTTTGTTTTAAAACCTCTCTCTTGAGCAAGCCAAAAAGACAAAGGTAGAACTGCATTTGCAACTACAATTCTTAAATTAAACCACAATTACTGATTGAAATCACTTCTAAACAGCATTTAAACTAATAATTAGCAATACCCAATAAGTAAATCAGCCCATAATCACATAATCACATCCTAAGAATTGGGGTTTTAGCTAGACATTGTAAAAAGATAAAAATCAGTACTAAATTGAGTTTCCATCAACTAGGTAAGATTGATTTCATCTTTACAAAGGTTCAAATTGAAGAATCTCAAACACCCACTTCTAATTTCTCAAAAGTGAAAAACTTCAATTCTTCAAAGCTAAGGAAGAACTTATCTCAATACTCAAAATTTGAAATTTTGAAAGTATGATACTTACTAATTGATAAAGAGCTACTAAAATAAATGTTCAAAAACGTATTTATAGTTGCCGAAATATGTTGCGAGGGCCATTTGGTGTAGTAAATCGGGTTCGCCAATCAACTCAGCGATTCGCCTTTGATCAAGTCCATCGCCTTTTTGCCTTAGCGTTCATCATCCTCCAGGTTCGTAACTTTGGGCGATCTAACACTGCATTGTGGAACCACTCGGCGATCCACCGACTGCTACTTTCTCTCTCCAACTTGATTTTCTCCTTTAGGGCTTGGCACATTGGAACTTTAGGCGGTCAAGAGGCCGTTCGGCGACTCGCCAAGTAGACTTGGCGATCACCAGGCATATTTTTCTTCAATCTTTCAGCTCACTTTGTTCCTTTTTGCAAATTAGTGTTTACTCAATCCAAATACCTAGAAATCAAAGGTTTTACATCAGTTATTGGCACAAAATAAGCATTTGAGGACACTGAATCATTATAGATAAAGCCCCAAATGAGTCCAAATCTCAGACTCATCAACACCCCCAACTTAAAATTTTGTTTGTTCTCAAGTAAAACTCAAGTTTAGCAGTTCAAAAAGGATGTCTCAAACAGTGCTACACAAGACTCAATCATGAATGCACACAACAAGACTCAACTTAATCATGCAAGGAACAATTGTGCACTCAATGGTTCAAGTTGCGACTCACCATTACCAAAGATTCTCAAGTTCACAATACTTGCTTCAAATGCAAGTTCAAGCTCAACAAAGGTACTCAAATGCCCTCACACAAAGAATGATTTCATAATCACACTCTATTCTTCAACAATTTAGAGCTCCGGAATCACCTACAACTCTCACACTCACAAAGATGAACACATGCATGACTCCACCCATAGGTTTACCCTTATTTTCCAACCAACATTCGTTTCAGCTCATTCAAGATAAAAAAAGTCTTTTCAAGGCTTGTAACGAGGCTAAGTGTAAAGGTATGGTCATTTTGGCTCAGTGGCTGCTATCCTCATGAAATGTGGTATGAACAATACTTTCTTTCCTTTTCTTCATCATTCTTATTCGTGCTTAAAATTCACCCCATTATTTACTTTCCATGGAATATCGGACACCCCATTACTGTCATCACACAAAGTTCACAGTAAGCTCATCACACAAGGCATTGGCACCAATATCAAACAAGACTCCACATTTTCACTATTGTGCAATGTTCATCACAAGATACTCAATTAGATAGTCGGCTAGTCACAATGAGATGCAAAAATTCCATATATTGCCTATGCAACTTCATTTGGCCTCATCGTAGCCGCACATTCATTTTTGTTTGATTGAGAGTACTATTCAAGTCATCGGTATTGATTATGATCGATACTCAAGTTTGCACAAAAACAACCACAATTAAATACACAAAAGGTGGAATTTTTTTAGAAGGGTCCAAAAACCATTAGCAATTAACACAAGGAGCCACAAGCTCAAACATCCACAAAACAGTGCTAAAACACAATTTACAGCACAAAACCCAATATATAAACAAAAGTAATAATCACAAGAAGTAGGTATGAAAATACCTCACCCCACCACAAACAAAAAGAAATTTGTCCTCAAATGCAATAAAATATCCAAAAAGTCAATTAAAAGGACAAAGAGGGAGGTAAAGAAAAGTCCTGTCTACACAGTCTCTCCATTTGTCGGGGCATCAATGCCCGGTGTAGCATCAGCAGCACTCGATCCACTAGAGTCTGCCATGGATGTCTCTGCCAACGATGTCTGAATCAATGACTGTACAATCGTCTCCTCCAGATATGACAGGTCTCTATATATGCTCTCCTCTCCCACCTAAATCTTCTCCTTATCGTTCTTTGTGGATAGTAGCTTCTCTTCTAGAATTTTCCGCAACCCATTAGCTTTTAATCTATTGAGTATCCTGGGAGGAGGAATATGTATTGGTGGCACTAGGGCCACAGGTGGCGCCAGAGCTGGCACTATGTCTATTGCAGGAGAAGTGGCTGCTGGAGCTCTAGATGAGTCTGGGCGAGACCTAGCACGGATCTCTGCTCGCCTGGACTGCAGTGGCTGGTCATCATCTGACTCGAAGAATGCAGCTTGGGAGTCTAAGGACTCTCCCTCGCTGCCGGAGTTGTGCTTCGAAACCTCAGTCATGGGTCTCTTGCCCTTGCCTTCCTTTGGAGGCTCTGTCTTTCCCTCTTTAGGAGGATTGGCTCCCCCTTCATTTATTACTATGCCCCATATTCTTTTAGGGGGCAACATGTCGAGGTTGGTTCTAGCCATATCTGCAAAAACATCAAAAAGAGTTAGATTCATTTCAAGAAAAGTTGCAGAAAAACAGTTGCAGACAGACTCGACAAATCGATCGGCGAGTCACTGAATCACTTTGGCAAGCCAAATTGGGCTCGCCGAAAGGATTGGCTCAAAATTTTCTCAGAAAAATGGCATGTCGGCGATGGGAGGGGGCATTCGGTGAATCGCCAAAAACATTCGGCGTGCATAGACCAGCCCGCAGAAAGTTACGGTGCATTTTAGGGGTTAGGGGCGCAGAAAGGTCGATGAAAGAAGACTCAAGATAAGCATTAAATTAAGGGCGATCAAGGGGAATTCAGCGAACCACTGAGTGGTTCAGCGAGCTCAACCCAACTCGCCAAACTGCCCAACATGCCTTCTTTCTACCCCGACTTCCAAACTCAACCCCGCAGTCTCCGAAAACAAAATAAAAACATGTACTCATTCAATTAAACCTAGACCCATACTACCTGGATACTCAGACTTCTCCTAGTTTGGCCAAAATTAGCCATTTGACAACTTACGCTCGTAGGAATGACATCAAACGCTCCATCATTGGGCAAAATATGTAATTTAGCACAATTGAGGGCTACTCAGACTTCACCCGACTAGACCCAACAACAAATTAGCACAACCCTTCAATTTCGACCAATTTTAAAGCACCAAAATTTGGGAAATCAACAATTAATCATTTTATGCTAGATATTCAAATTAAATTCAGAAAATAAGCACACAATCATAGATTCATAGAGGCCCAACACAAATCATTACGAACAAAATGATTGCAATTGAGTAAAAATTGCTAGATAAAAGTTTGAGGTTCGGAAAACCAACCTTTTATGCCGAATATATACTTTGAAAAGCTAGGCGGCAAAGAAATCCTACTCCGAACACACAATTGACGACTAAGAAGTAGTAAAAATACAAAAATACGGGAAAATATAGTGCGGGTATGATTTTGGGAAGTTAAAAAGTGAGGGAATGTGAAAGGGTTTGAAAGTTTAAACCTTTGGCCTTTAAAAACCGTCCAGTTCTCGCCCTTTCGATGGCATTAATTTTGTTCGCCGACCCACTCGGTGACACACCGAGTGGGCACTCACCTCTCCGAGTTTTAAAGGACCTCCAGTTAATTTGGGGGTCCAAACGGTGGACAAAGTCGTGATCGCCGACCTGTTCGGTGACACGCCAATTTTCTCCTGGGCTCGCCTAGTTTTACAGACTCAAACCTTAGAATTTCTTGAGTCCAACAGCTGTCTAAGTCGGGCTCGCCGACTGGACATTTTGCTCACCAACCTGCACTTTGCAGACGTAGTCTACACTTCAACCTGTAAAATCAACACACGATTATTTCTAAAACAAAATGAAAGCAGTAAAACTTGGGGTATCTCACAAGAAGCGCCTTAGTTAAAGTCATGGCACGACGCAATTACCCACTCAATTTTGATTCATAGGGTAGAGATAAGACAACACATGACCCATTTAGGTCTCCAGTAGCTGAATAGATATGGAATGGGAAGCTGTCATTTGATTCAGCAGAAAGACATTCTCTTTTATCTCATTCAATACTCTGTCGTGTTCTTCGACCTTGTGGAGAACGAGTGAGAGTATATCTTCTATTTTTCCACTCTCGTATTCCTTGGGCTTTATACGCTCGTGAGGGGGAATGTACCAATCTTTCTTTTGGTCTGGTACCTCCAATTCCATAATTTGTTTGGCCACGAGATCTAACTGAGTCAACAGTGTGGCCAAAATCAGGTCCTTCTTAGTCTCGTTGTTGGTCTTGGTCATATGATCAAGGAGTTGGGATGCTATTGCATAAGGTAGTCGTGTGAGACCACCTAGAGAAATTTGGTCAGCCACTCCTCTGTTCTCCGGACCAAGACCTCTATAGAAGCAGTCCAGTAGCATTTTATCTGAGATTCCATGAGCTAGACATTACAGCAATAGTGACTTAAATCTCAGCCACAACTCACGGATTGATGCACCCTCTAATTGATTGAAAATTAGGATGCTATCCCTGAGAATCATCAATCCCAAAGGAGGGTGGTCCATTGGGTCACCGTTGCTACAAGACATGCTCATTTCTTTTGTTCTAAACAAGCAACATGAAAACCAAAACTGAAAGTAAGTAAATTCAACTATGACTAACAAGAACAAAATTTAACTTAACCAAAAGAATTTTAACCAACACCACTCCCCGGCAGCGGTGCCATTTTGATTAACGTTTCAAGAACACTTCATCCAGTTCTAAGTGTCAACAATTGCTAGTCAGTATATAACTCAATTAAATGAGTTGGGGTCGAATCCCACAGGGAGTGGTACGTGTTTAAGAGTCAATAGAAAAGTACAAATTTGATCAAGTCAGTCATAGGAATAGACATTTACGAAATAAAAACATAATTAAAATCAGGGGGTGACACGAATGTCGAATAAGGGGGGTTTTGGTTTTTAATTATCAACTATAACAGCAGCATATAATACGGAATAACAATAATGAGATGGGTTCTTAGTATGTGATTCGATTATAGGCTAAAGTAGACAAATAAGTAATCACAACAATTAGGAAATAGCTGAATATTAGTGAATAATATACACTATAAAGGAGGTAAACTTTATCTCAAACAATTTACCCCGAATCAAGTCGATTTCTCTCGAACATCGACAAGCATGCAAAATATGAACAACCTATGCCTTAGTCCATTCACTCTCTCGAGCTGAATGTGTGGAACAGGGTTTAGGATTCACTCTCTCAAGCTGAACCCATGACAACCCAATACCCACAAACCATCAATCAATAATCTTGGTTTTAAAACCTCTCTCTTGAGCAAGCCAAAAAGACAAAGGTAGAATTGCATTTGCAAGTACAATTCTTAAATTAAACCACAATTACTGATTGAAATCACTTCTAAACAACATTTAAACTAATAATTAGCAATACCCATAAAGTAAATCAGCCCATAATCACATAATCACACTCCGAGAATTGAGGTTTTAGTTAAACATTGTAAAAAGATAAAAAATGTTACCAAATTAAGTTTCCATCAACTGGGTAAGATTGATTTCGTCTTTACAAAGGTCCAAATTGAAGGATCTCAAAGACTCACATCCAATTTCTCAAAAGTGAAAAACTTCAATTCTTTAAAGCTAAGGAAGAACTTGTCTCAAAACTGAGAATTCGAAATATTGAAAGTATGATACTTACTAATTGATAAAAATCTACTAAACTAAATGTTCAAAAGCGTATTTATAGAAGCCAAAAATATATTGCGAAGGGCCATTTGGCGCAGTAAGTCGGGCTTTTCGATCAACTCGGTGATTCGCCCTTTGGTTAATTCCATTGCCTTTTTACCTTGGCCTTCAGCATCCTCCAAGTCTGTAACTTTGGGCGATCTAACACTGCATCGTGGAACCACTCGGCGATCCACCGACTGCTCCTTTCTCTCGCCAATCTGATTTTTTCCTTCAGATCTTAGTACACTAGAACTTTAGGTGGTCAAGAGGCCGTTTGGCGACTCGCCAAGTAGACTTGGCGATCACCAGGCATATTTTTCTTCATTCTTTTAGCTCGCTTTATTCCTTTTTGCAAATTAGTGTCCTTGCTTTATTCCTCAATCCAAATACCTAGAAATCAAAGGTTTGACATCAGTTATTGGCAAAAAATAAGCATTTGAGGACACTAAATCATTATAAATAAAGCCCCAAATGAGTCTGAATCTCGGACTTATCAGCTTCCCAGGAAATAGACGAAGTCTAGAATTGAAAAGTAACACTAAATCACTAGGAGTGAAGGTTCTCTTCTCAATATGCTTATCATGATACAATTTCATCCTCTCCTTGTACAGTGTGGACCTCTCATATGCTCTCAAATAGAACTCATCTATCTCATTAATCTGATCCAGTCTCAGGTTTGCAGTTTCAATCCATCTAAGGTTTAGCTTCTTCAAAGCCCAGAGTGGTTTATGCTCAACCTCAACTGGCAAATGACATGCCTTTCAAAACACCAATTGATATGAAGACATACCAATAGGCGTCTTAAAAGCTATCTGATATGCCCATAGAGCATCATCTAACTTTCATGCCCAATCTGTCATTTGGCATTCACTGTTTTAGCCAAAATCGCCTTAATCTCTCTATTGGACACCTCCACTTGACCACTGGTCGGCGGATGATAAGGAGTTGCCACCTTGTGCTATTTAACCCCATATTTGGCCATAAGTGCACTGAATACCTTGTTACATAAATGGGAACCACCAGCACTGATGATAGCTCTGGGTGTACTGAACCTTGAAAAGATATTCTTCTTAAGAAAACCAGCAACACTCTTGCCATCATTCTCAGGCAAAGCAACTGCCTCAACCCATTTGGACACATAGTCCACTGCCACCAATATGTACTTCTACCTATAGGAGCTCACAAATGGGCCCATGAAATCAACTCCCCACATATCAAACGACTCTACCTCCAGAATAGGTGTCATGGGTAGCTCATGGCACCGATAGATGGCTCCTTGCCGCTGGCACACATCACAACTCCTTACTATGTCCATCGCATCCTGATGAATTATGGGCTAGTAGTATCCACACTGAAGTATCTTGTGGGCTGTCTGTGCACCTCTATGATGGCCACCTATTAGAGAGGAGTGTCATGCCTCTAGAATGTACAACATCTCAGCTTCATGAATGCATCACCTAATGATATTATCAGCACACAACCTGTACAAATAAGGTTCATCCCATAAATACTTACCCACATCATGCAGGAACCTCTTCCTTTGATGAAATGTCAGCCCCTCAGGCATCAAATCACTAACAAGAAAGTTAGCAAAATCAGCAAACCAAAGAATACGATCAAGAGTAGCGGAAAATACCTGCTCATCCGGGAATGAATCATTTATTTCGAGCTCGAGTTCCTCTTTATTTTTAGCCTCCAACCTAGAAAGGTAATCAGCCACCTAGTTCTCACAACCTTTCCTATCCTTAAGCTCAAAATCAAAGTCCTGAAGAAGTAACACCCATCTGATCAACCGTGGCTTGGCATCTTTATTTGCCATGAGGTATCTCAGAGCTGCATGATCTATATGGATTATCACTGTAGTACCCAACAAGTAAGCTCTGAATTTCTCGAAAGCATACACCACCGCCAGTAGGTCCTGTTCAGTAACTGTGTAGTTTCGCTGTGCTCCATTTAGTGACTTGCTAGCATAGTAAATTGGATGAAACATCTTGTTGCGCTTCTGTCCCAACACAACTCCAAAAGCAGTACCACTAGCATCGCACATTACCTCAAATGCCTCAGCCCAATCTGGGTCAATGATCACTGGGGCAGAAATCAACTTCTCCTTTAGGCATTCAAAGGCTCTCAGACATGCCTCAACAAAAAAAATATTCACCTCATTTTCCAAAAGCTTGCACACGGGGGGTGCAATTTTCGAGAAGTCCTTGATGAACCACCTAAAGATTCTGGCATGTCCTAAGAAACTTCGAACACCCTTCACACAGATAGGCGGAGGCAACTTTTCAATCACCTCAATTTTGGCCTTGTCAACCTCTAACCCCTTTTGTGACACCTTGTGCCCAAGGACTATGCCTTCTTTGACCATGAAATGGCACTTCTCCCAGTTAAGCACTAGATTGGCCTCTTCGTATCTCTGTACGGCCCTGCTAAGATTAAGCAAACAATCATCAAAGGTGTCACCTACCATTGAAAAGTCATCCATGAAGACCTCCACCATGTCCGAGAAGATAGACATCATACACCTCTGGAAAGTTGTTGGTGCATTACATAGTCCAAATGGAATGCGTTTAAACGCAAAGGTACCATAAAGACATGTAAAGGTGGTCTTTTCCTGATCTTCAGGAGCAATTGATATCTGATTGTAGCCTAAGTATCCATCTAAGAAACAGTACCACCTTTTTCCAGCCAACCTGTCATGCATCTGGTCTATGAATGGCATCGGGAAGTGATCCTTCAAAGTCCACTTATTCAGCTTCCTGTAATCTATGTACACTCGCTATCCAGTGACTGTTCTTTGTGGGACTAACTCATTCTTTGCGTTCGCAACCACAGTCATACCACCATTTTTGGGCACACATTGCACTAGGCTGACTTAGTGACTGTCAAAAATGGGGTACACCACCCCAGCATCAAACCACTTAATGATCTCCTTTTTTACCACCTCTTGCATATGTGGGTTTAACCTTCACTGGTGTTCAATGCTTGGGCTGTAGTCCTCCTCAAGTTGGATCTTATGGGTGTATATACCCGGAGGTATCCCGATGATGTTAACAATGGTCCACCCAATAGCTCTTTTGTACCTTATCAACACTTTGATCACAGCTTGAACTTATTCATCATTCAAATCTGCAGCCAAAATCACAGGTAAAGTGTTGTTAGTTCCCAAAAATACATACCTCAGGTGACTAGGTAACTGTTTCAGTTCCAGCACAAGTGGCTTCTCAATAGATGGTTTTGCTGGAGAACTTGGCCTATTTTTCAAATCCAAGTCCAGTTTCTTTGGAGCATAAGAGTGTGCTCCCATTCCTTGTAAAGCATTCACGGTCTCTACATAGTCAGACCGAAAATCAGCTTCAAAGTTCATCAACACGACTGCTAATGTTTCAATAGCCAGCCTCTCCTCTCCTCAATGGTTGCTCCTATCTCTTCTTCATCAAAAACCTCTATCGCAGACACCACATTCATGTTATGTGGCAGAGCTCTTTTCTTTGTGACCAAGTCCTTCATGAACTTGGCATATCCTGGGATCTACTCTAATGCTTCAACCCGTGGGATATTCATTGATAGCTGTCTCAACATGGTGATGAATTTAGCGAATTTCCCATCTTCGGCTTTTTCTAAACCTTTGAGGGAAAAAAGGAGGTCGTCTTGGTATCTGCTCTAAAGGCATAGTTCCCTCAACCCCTTTCTCTATTGCTCTTGCTTGTTTAGCTATTGATTGAGCATCCTCCAAGCCATATACATGTTCAGCTTCAGCCTCCTCTTTTCTAGTTTGCTCCAACACCTGTTCATGTTCAGTACCTGCAGAAATTAGGTCATTAAGAATGTTACCACTCCTGGTAGCGATAGCCATGCAATGCCCGTACTTCTTAGGATTTTCAATAGTGTCACTTGGTAGTGACCCATTCTTTCTCTAATTTAGTGAGGCTGAAAGTTGCTCCAATTGCTGCTCTATTTACTTGATGGAGGTGGTGTGAGAATCTACCAGTTGACTCATACTGGAGAAATCACCTCTCATCTCTTTCACCCCTGCATCAGTTGACTCAAATTTTTGAAGCACCTTAGCCATCATGTCTTCCAGCTTAGACCCGCTGGAACTACCACTTGCCCGGTCTCTATTTCCTGGAGGCACATATACACCACTCCGATCATTTTTATACCCATATCTGTTCTACCACTTTCCTTGCTCTATGTTTGCTGACCTATCATAATGTCCTTCTCTAGAATAGTTCCAACCTGCATTTCCAAAGTTGTACGCCTGGTTTTCTGATTTATAATTTCAGAAACCTCCTTGGTTACCCAGATAATTAGCTTCCTCATGTAGATTGATATCCTGATCTTCATACCTGTTTGGCTGTCCCACAACATTTAACTTTTCAAAATTTGAGACAATATGATTCGTGAGTAGATCTATTTGGGTCCTTATGTGTGCCATGTCCTGATCACTTTCTTCTTCTCTTTTCCTTTGATCAGCTGAAAGTTCAAAGTGTACCCAAGATCTCCTACTTCTGCATCCCTGGTGTACCATGCCCTGTTATTCTTTGACACCTCGTCCATCAGTTACATGCTCTCTGAGAATGGCTTCCTCATAAATGATCCTCCACACACTGCATCAGCAACAGGGTAGTAACATAATTCAAAGATCTATAGAAAGCCTGTTTTAGATGTCTCTCAGTGAGACCGTGGTTTGGGCACTTCTACAGGTTTTGGCTGAATCTCCACCAAGTGTCATGCATCGCTTCTCCCGGTAGCTGCTTATGTGCACTTATCTCATCCTTCATCTGCAATTCTTTTGATTCCGAAAAGAATCGTTCCAAGAAGGCCTCATTCAGTTCAGTCCAAGTCCTGATTGAGTCATGCGACATCTCATTCAACCAATTGATTGCCTCTCTAGTAAGAGACAATGGAAACAATCTCAATCTCATTGCTTTTTGGCTAACTCCAGGGATTTCTTACGATTTGCAGATCGCCACAAAGTTCATCAAATGTTGATTTGCATCATCACCAGCTGCATACCTGAACATACCTTTTAGATTCAACAGTTGAATCATAGTGCTGGTGATTGTGAATTTCACACCTGACGGTAGTGGAAGTAACAGTATCGCTCATGTGGCTCCAGCTCCATACAAATCTAAGTCATCCTCTGCATACATCATGTGAGCTGGATACTGTGCTTGACCCCTTCGATCTAGTGGTTGGCGGTGGGGAGGAATTATTGCTTCCACTCATGGTTGTTCATCCACCACCCTAGGTGGGTTATTCACAACATTCTGCTGAATACCGCTTGCAGCGGTTTCAGCCTCCAATCCCAATATTTGCCTCTGAGCCTCAAATTCTTGTGCATTCACCATTTTCTGAATAGTCTTTCGAAGTTCTAGGTCGTAAGGAATCAATGGAGCTCCTTTACTTCTGGTATTTGGCATACACAGTCGAACTCACCTGAAAGAGACACAGACAAAGAACAAGGCGTAAAATTAGGAATATAACTACAACTTGAATAAAAGCTAGTAAAACACTTCTAAATTTAGTTTACATTTACTTCAAATGTTGGAAATTTGAGTGTCGTAAATTATTCGACACTTAAGAAAATGTCGGTAATTATTAAGCGACATTTAGTTACGACATATACAAAAATGTCGATAATAAATCAACGACATTTATTTATGACATGCACAAAAAATGTCGAGAATAAATTAATATTTATTTACAACATATACCAAAAATGTCACTCAATTTCCAAACATTTAGGTTAATAACGGTATTAAATAAATGACATATAAAAAATATCAGTTAAATTTTTTTACATTTAGATTAATGTTGGTAAAAAAGTTTTTCTGACATTTATAAATGTCACTTTAAAATTTTGCAACATTTCAATTAGCGTTGATTCCAAATTTATTAAAATATTAATCTATTTAATTTTTGA
>JAJOOF010062922.1:0-49380 GCA_029582545.1 Solanum lignicaule | reverse complement strand
TTCCTATCAAGGTTATTGGTGAGTCCTCCATTCCGGGGACGTTGCTCATGATCTTTTGCTATGTATAAGACTTTTCTTTTTAGTTATGTTTTGACTATGAGGGTGAGCCCGGTAGTTTGTCTTGGCCCCCGCTAAGTATTCATGTTTAGAGGTGGTGTTGGACAAGTTGTGTATTATGCTTGAGCTTGACTCATCTATGGTATTTAAGTATCATTTCTTCTTTTTTTTTTCTTGCTCCCTTAGTCCCGATTTCCCCCTTGATTATGCTTATCGCTTATGGTCATTTTAATTGCTTCCGCGACCAATGATGTGTAAGATACGCTATGAGGCTTGTTTGGGGTTCCTTCGGGTTCTCCATTCGCCGGTCACGTCTAGGCCCTAGGCTTGGGTCGTGACACCCAGTTGTGCTATTTAGCCACTCATAATTTCAAGTAAACACAAAGAAATATGTAATGAAAACATGATGAGAAAGTACTTAAGAAAATATGCAAAATCGATAAGCACTTGATAATTCCAAACCAAAAATTCAACTTCGAAACTTGTTTCAAAGTTAATTCTTCAAAACCAAAGCTAAGAATAATTCAAACATTGTCGCTCGTTCAAGATATGACGAGATAAAAACAAAAAACGACCTAATTAATTCAAATTGAATGTCTAAAATGAGTTCTATTCAAAGTAAGACTGAACTGTTGGGCAACTTCACGGGCAACATGACGGGCCGTCAAAGGCTTTACAGTCCGTGAAGCCTGTCGTGATCTATAATTGGCCCAAACAAAATGTGAGTCTTCAAAGACTGTACACTAGATCCACTTCATGATCACCACCACAGACCGTGATGTGGACCACAGCCTGTGAGTCCTTCCGTGGTCTTCACTTGGTTGACATTACAGTTCATCTTCTCAAGATCTAAACACTATATCCACTCCACGATCACAACCACAGACAGTTGTGAGGACCACGGTCCGTGAGGTCGTCTGTGGTCTTTACTTGATCCACCAAAAATGCAATTCTTCCATGCTTTCTCACTGGTCATAATTCATGAGCCATATCATGATCAGTCACGATCTTCACGGCCCGTCAGAGTGTCTGTTATCTTCATGTGGTTTAAATTCACTTTCACTCTGCATTTTCTTCTTATGTTTCTTCTTTCAGGTCCAACTGTTTTACCTGTACAAACACATCATATCCACATAAATAAACTCGATTCTAGTATTAATCCTTAGTTTTCAAGCATCAAATGTGCCAAAATTTCACATCACATCAACACCTTAAACTTAGAACCATTACTTGTCCTCAAGTGATGAGAAAATAATACATTTACCACTTAAACAATCAAAACCTTTTTGAAACTATGCATCAACTATCTCAAACACAATTTGTATCCAAAACCATCATTCTAACATGCAAGGATCAATATATGACATCTCATTACTCAAAGCCGACCATGCTTATGCATGTGTACTATCAGCTAATACAATCTAACTATCAAATGCAATCACTGTGTCCTCACACCAAAAAAGTCACTCAATCATGATAATTGGGACTAAGTTTTTTACTCACACTCTCAAAGAACTTCTAATACTAATATCTAAACACCATGGCTTGCCCTTGCTTTCTACGCTCTATCTTTCATAAGGATCACTATAGGACGTTATCAGCTTGTAACATAGGCTCAGGCTAAGGAATGGATTTTTGGGTTTGTCAGTGACTAGTACCTTGGTTCTCCAAAGTTTCGTTCGCACACAACTCTTTTTGAGCGATTTCCTCTTTTTCTTCATTTTAGTACATCCTCGCAGCCATTATTTTCTTTTTCTTTTTCATTTCTTTTCTTGTTTTTTTTATTATTATTTATTTATTTTTATTTGCACATTGTGTGCTTTCAGCTAACAAAGTGAACCTTCTTTTTCACTTTTACTCTTTGCTCGGGTTGTAATCACCTTTAACTTAGGTTGTTGGCCTGAGTTGTGACATCGTATCTTCGGAGACCCAAGGATATGATATTTAGTGGGTAAGAAAAAAAATTTGTTTTCAGGCTCAAATCGGGTTCAAGTGATATGCTTTTTATTTGGTTGTTTTATTTTTGGATTTTCAATAGCTTATCAAAAATGGCCTACTGATCCTTTTCTATCTAGTTATTCTCAGATTTAAGCAAGATTACTCGGGCAAGTTCTAGTTTCTACTCCTAACGTTAAACTTCAAGCAAAACTAACACACGCATGACACATGACTACATTTTCTAGTTTATTAGTTTACCAATTTATTTTCCAGACTAGCAATGTTCAACCTAAAAGTACCTAAGATGTCATCTAAAGAACCCAACAGTCAAATTTCAGATCAAGGTCATCAATTCAACCAGACAAGCTTCTGCACAACCCAACACACAAAAACTAAACACTTGCATCAAAACCCGACCACAATCAAACTTTATCAGACACAACACAGAGTCAACCTCCATTCATTCTACAGTGAAAATGACAGGCTACTCACCACCGACTTCCCAAAAAAAATGACTTTTCCCTCAAAGTCAATAAAGCAAAACAATATAGGCATGTGATGAGGGGTCATACCTATGGCGCACTAGCTGCCAGTAGACGGATCAGCATCGGAACCCTTATCAATGGGTACACTCTCAGAAACCAGCTCTAGAGCATGCTGGCTACCACTAACCGGGGCAGGTACTCCGCTACCAGAAGTGCCACTTAACACCACATCTCGCTGTTGTCGCACAAGTGCTTCATCTACCCTTCCCTTTTCGTTTTGATACCATATGGGCTTTCTTGTGTTGTATTCTTTCTTCTTTGGATAGGTCAGTCGGTAGCTCCTCATCAGACTCTCCAACTTTGTGTTTTCTCTTATCAGATTTTCTTTTTAGGAGTTCCCCTTAGAAGTCGTCAAGGGATTCAGTGGTAGGCAGCTCAGTGAGAAAGTTCATCAAGGACTCTGGCATAAATGGAGTGGGCACCTCTACCGACTTCTCAGCTAGTTTAACAACTTGAGCTCGCATCTCGAACAATTATGTCTTGAACTCGTCAGTACTGATTGAACCTGTAGCCTGCAATTGATCTTGGACATGGACCTCCAAGCCATTCATCCCGTCTTTTAAGACAGCCAGCTCCTCCTGCATTTCATTTGTTATTCTCTTATCCACCGCTAACACATCGTGCTCTATGAGCTGGGGCAATCTGACGTACAATTTGATCGACTAAGTTCCTGGTTTGTCGCTGATCTATAACCAATTTCTCAAGGAATAGAGTAGGAATAGTGACAAAAGTACCTAGAGCTTGCAAGGCGGAAGTTGGTTGTGTTTGTGCCTCGGTAGATGGCTGTGAAAATTCCCCCTACTCTGGCCCTCTATCTGCATTTGAAATGTCGAGTGGTACATGAGGAACCAGTGCCAATGAACCCACCGCTCCATTTTTCGCACCAAAGATATGGTTAGTGACATTTTTTATTTTGTATGCCTGGGTAAGCCTGAATGCCTCACTCCACCTGTCTACTAGACTATTTGGGGGGGTGTTTTCTTGCCGACATAATTTTCCTATCAGACTGGGAAATGGAAGTTCGGCTCTCTCATTTAGTGCCCTAGCCCGCATTTCTATACCTATGATCCGACCCACATTTTTTGGGTACCCAGCCATGAGGCAAGCTACCAAAGATGCCAGTGATGGAGAGAGGGTGTTATCATTACCTGTAGGCCGCAACTATGCACAGACAACAGCCCACCAGACCTTGGCTGGAAATGATAGGGAAACTTTAGTAATGTGTACTGGTAATCCTGTAACCCAAGTTGCATTCTCCCCCTCTGAAGCAATTTGCCTTGCATTCTAGCGCATGACCCGTTCTCGAGAACTCTGAACCTCCATCTCAGTTTCACTGGTTACACCATGATGTTTTCCCTCAAGAAATCCCGCTAAAGCTGGTGTTGTGTATTCTGGACCATGCAGCATCCTGTTGATAGTAGACTCGGAGGTATCCATGGATTTGCCCCGAACCATAATTGAGTCAAGTGGTCACCAAGTGCCTGCAATATCTTTCTACCCCGGTTTAGTAGTCTCAGTCTTTGCAGCAAAGTTCATAGAAGTGGCTGCATGTGAAGCATAAAACTCTCGGGTCCAGTGGTTAGAAAATTCTCCAGATCCGTCATTCATCCTTTCAAACTGGTGCAGCTGAAATATCCTTTAAATATCAGGGAATAATATGGTATCTACTAACACCACTCTAGTCTCAGGTATGATTGGTCGATTCTTAAAGGAACCCGACTTGTTCACAATTCCATTCTTGAAGAAATTTTCGGACCTGTTCATAATCCACATAGAACGGAAACAGTCAATTAACTGTTATCTCGCCGCGAAATCAAATTCATAGAGGTGAACATATTGGACGATTGTATCATCGGTGGTAATATCCTCCTCCGATTCTACAACACCTTCCTCTTCATGTGCTATAGTTTCAGGTTCGGTTCCTACTGCAGGTGGAGGTGTAGTTGTATTTTTCTTAGAGCCGCTAGCAAACTCTGCATTACCTTGCTACCCGATTCCTTACCGCTACTGGAACTACTACCTTCTTCTTCAGATTGGGAAGGAGTGTTCTAGAGAATGGCCCTCGATGTATGGGCTCTAGTAGTTCGAGGTGGTTGATCTTCAATGGTTGTATTTATCTAAACCTCAGAACTACTATACTATATAGCGTTATTAGCTTCTGATTGAGAAGAAGTAGGTAGGGAATGTAGGGTTGCGGACTTTCTTCGGGAAGCCATATTGTCTTAAAAATACAAAAACCAATTAGTACGCAAATTAGTAAAATAACACACTATCAGGTACTCAGACTTCCCTTGTGTAATTACAACGTGTCGCCTTGCCTTAAGAATGGCGTTACCCAATTTGTTATTGTGAAGGGCCATGGAAATGAAATAAAGAAACATACATAAAAGTACTATTTTTTTTATATGGGAGACAAGAGGGGTTGTGGTGGGTACGACGATCCATGAAGACTCTCGTGAATAGGAGTTAGTGACTTGAATTGGTGGATCACTGTAATGGAATGGATCACGGATGTCTTCACGGTTCGTGATGACCATCTTGACCATCATCAGTGTGACCCCTATTTGGCAAGTGTGGTTCACGAGGGGTTTCACGATCCGTGGTTGGCCCCACGGTTTGTGAAGCCTATCCTGGACTTACACTTCCCTATTTTCCAACAACGTTTTCTCCCAAAGTCAACCTATACCCAATTTCAACCATATGCCTCAAAAAATCGCACTATTACAAGATCTCTTAGCCCATGAGTCCAACAAATCTACCAGCATCAAACAATCGCCATTCAAACAAGAACAATGTATACCTCATATAAACATAACCATATGCACACGAGTGTAATCCCTCAATTTAAACAATTTTATTGGCAAATTCCACTTAAGGATACTTTTCGTTTACCCATGGGACTCAAGCACACACTAGTATCATCATTCAACACTAATTACTCAAAAATCCATCATATCCATACGTCAACAACTAGTTCTACACAATTTCAACAAACCCACAAACGAAAACTACCAATTTAAAAAACCCAGAACAATTTGGTATCAACAATGCGAGTTCATCACATAATCATTGTAAATTCGAACAATTTAAGTACTTCTAACTTGAATATTGATAAGATCAAACTTATAACAAGTTAAAGGAAGAACTTACTTCAAATTTGATCACAACTTTCGCCCTAAAAGAGAGAACTATGATTGTTGCTTCAATTTCTTGATACTAGAACTAGGGTTTAGAATTGATTGTGAATTTAGGAAGTTTTAGAGATTAGAACCATTTTTATGTCTTTAGGAACCGTTATAGAGGAAGAAAATAGGAAGAGAAAGCCAACCATTGTCGCTTAAAGAGGTACATATACGTTTAATTTAATTTCCCTTTAGCGCGGGTTGGGTCGGGATCCAGTAGTGCTGGGCTGTTGACGACGGACCGTGAATTTGCCCATGAACGGCACCCCGGTCCGTAGAGGGGTTCGTGAATATTACTTGACAAGGTAAAACTTACCTGAGGATCACGAGAGGCTAGACAGTTAGTACAAAGTCTAACAGACCGTAAACCCTTTCGTGAACCAATTTCCAGTAGCTTTCATATAAGGTAGGTGCTTGTGACGGGCCGTGAAGTTGCCGGTGAAAGGGACCACGACCTGTGGGACTACCCGTGAAGGGCTTCCTGCACCCAATTCTGCTTTTTTTGTTTTAGTCCTTCTTGCACACATCAACACCCATTGACTTTATAAAAACAAAGAAAAAGAAGAAAAAGTAAACTACCTATTATAATTACAATCTTGGGTTGCCTCCCCAGTAGCGCAGAATTTAACGTCGCGGTGCAACGCAGGTTACTTGATTACTCAGACTTCATCAAGCTTACATTCCTCCACTATTTTCACTTCTTCTGGAACACCCAAGTATGTCTTGATTCGCTGACCGTTGGCTTTGAACCTCTCACCTTTTTCATTCTCAAGCTCAATAGCACTCGACTGGAATACCTGAGTTACCTTAAAAAGGCCTAGACATTTGGATCTCAATTTTTAAGGAAACAGATGAAGTCTGGGGTTGAAAAGTAACACCTAGTCATAAAGAGCGAAGGTTCTTTTTTCAATATGCTTATCGTGATACAACTTAATCCTCTCTTTGTACAGTGCATACCTCTCATATGCTCTCAAGCAGAACTCATCCATCTTATTGATCTGATCCAGTCTCAGGTTTTCAGTTTCACTCCAACTAAGGTTCAGCTTCTTTAAAGCCCATATTATCTTATGCTCAAGCTCAACCGGTAAATGACATGCCTTTCCAAACACCAATTGATATGGAGACATACCAATAGGAATCTTGAAAGTTGTCTGTTATGCCCATAGATCATCATCTAACTTTCTTGCCCAAACTGTCCTGTTGGCATTCACTGTTTTTGCCAAAATAGCCTTTATTTCCCTATTTGATACCTTCACTTGGCAACTGGTCTGCGGTTGATAAGGTGTTTCCACCTTGTGCTGTTTAACCCCATATTTAGCCAGAACAGCACTGAATACCTTATTGCAAAAAGGGAACCACCATCACTGATGATAGCTCTGGGTGTGCCAAACCTTGAGAAGATATTCTTCTTCAGAAACCCAACAACACTTTTTACCATCTTTCTCAGGCAGAGTAACTGCCTCAACCCATTTGGACACATAGTCCACTGCCATAAGTATATATGTTTTCCCGTAGGAGCTCACAAATGGGCCCATGTAATCAACTCTCCACACATCAAATAGCTCCACCTCCAGAATGGGTGTCATTGGTAGTTCGTGGCGACGAGAGATGGCTCATTGACGCTCGCATACATCCCAACTCTTCATTATATCCATTGCATCCTGATTAATTGTAGGCCAGTACTACCTACTCTAAAATACCTTATGGGCTGTCCAAGCACCTCCATGATGGATACCCACTGGAGAGGTGTGACAAGCATCTAAAATATGTAGCATCTCAGCCTTAGGGATGCATCACCTATTGATATTATTAGCACACAACCTGTAGATATAGGGTTCATCCCAAAAATACTTACCCACATCATGTAGGAACCACTTTCTTTGCTGAAATGTCAACCCCTCTGGCATCAAGTCACTAACAAGAAAGTAAGCAAAGTCAGCAAACCAAGGAATAAGATAAAGAGTTGCAGCTAATACCTGCTCATCTGGGAACGAATCATTGATTTCTAGTTCAAGTTCCTCTTTCTTTTCAACATCAAACCTAGATGGGTGATCAGCCACCTGGTTTTCACAACCTCTTCTATCCTTGACCTCAAAGTCAAATCCTGAAGCAGCAACACCCATCTAATCAATCTTGACTTTGAATCCTTCTTTTTCATGAGATATCTCAGAGCTGCATGATCCGTGTTGTCTATCACCCTAGTACCCAGCAAGTATGCCCTGAATTTCTCAAACGCATATACCATAACCAGTAGTTCCTATTTAGTGACTTTGTAGTTTCGATGTGCTCCATTTAGTGACTTGCTAGCATATTAGATCGGATGGAACATCTTGTTGCACTTTTTCCCCAACACAACTCCTAAGGCAGTACCACTAGCATCGCACATTACCTCAAAGGCTTCCGCCCAATCTAGCCAATGATCACTGGGGCAAAAATCAGCTTCTCCTTCAGGCATTCAAAAAGCTTTTAGTCATGCCTCATCAAAGGCAAATTTCACCTCCTTTTCCAAAAGCTTGCACAAGGGATGTGCAATTTTCAAGAAGTTCTTGATGAATCGCCTATAAAATTCGGCATGTCCTAAAAAGCTTCGAATACCTTTCACACAGATAGGTGGAGGCAAATTTTCAATCACCTCAATTTTTGCTTTGTGTACCTCTAATCCCTTTAGGGATACCTTGTGACCAAGGACTATACCTTCCTTGACCATGAAATGGCACTTTTCCCAGTTTAGCACTAGATTGGCCTCCTCATATCTCTGTAAAGACTTGCTAAGATTGAACAAATAGTTATCAAAAGTATCCCCTACCACTGAAACGTCGTCCATGAATACCTTTAGAGTATACTCTACCATGTCCGAGAAGATGGACATCATACACCTCGGGAAATTTGCTGGTGCATTACATAGTTCAAATGGAATGCGTTCGAAAGCAAAGGTGCCATAAGGACATGTAAAAGTGGTCTTTTCCTGATCCTCAAGTGCAATTGATATCTGGTTGTACCCTAAAGTATCCATATAAGAAATAGTTCCACCCTTTTCTAGCCAACCTATCAAGCATCTGGTCCATGAATGACATTGGGAAGTGGTCCTTCAAAGTCCAGCTGTTCAGCTTTTTGTAGTCCATGTAAACTCGCCATCCAGTGACTAGTCTCTGTGGGATCAACTCGTTCTTCGCATTGGCCACCACTATCATACCACCTTTTTTTGACACACATTGCATTGGGCTGACCCAATGACTTTCAGAAATGGGGTACACAACCCCAACATCTAACCACTTTATGATCTCCTTTTTAACCACCTCTTGCATTGGTGGATTTAACCTCCTCTGGTGTTCTATGCTTGTGTTGATGTCCTCCTCAAGTTTTATCTTATGACTTCAGATACCCAGAGGTATCCCAATGATATCATCAATGGTCCACCCAATTGCTCGTTTATACCTTATCATCACTTTACTCACAGCTTGTACCAATTAATCATTCAAATCTGTAGGCAAGATCACAGGCCAAATATTGTTAGTACCAAAAATACATACCTCAGGTGACTAGGCAATTGTTTCAACTCCAGCATAGGCGGCTCCTCAAGGGATGGTTTTTCTGGAGGACTTGGCTTGTTTTTCATATCCAGGTCTAGTTTCTTTGGAGCATAAGAATGTGCTCCTATGCCTTGTAGAGCATTCACGGTCTCCACATAATCAGTCCGAAAATCCACTTCAAAGTTCATCAACACGGCTGCTAATGTTTTGACAGCCAACCTTTCCTCAATAGTCACTCTCATCTCTCCTTCGTCAAAGGCCTCTATTGCAGACTCTACATTCATGTCTTGCGACTGCTTCATTGACCTACAAATTTTAAACTTTACCTCTTCCTTGTTGAGTCTGAATTTCAATTCTCCACTCTCAACATCAACCAATATTTGTTTAGTGGCCAAAAATGGTCTTCCCAAAATTATGGAAACCAGAAAATCCACTTCGCAATCAAAAATAACAAAGTCTGCCAGAAAGATGAAAGTGTCCACCTTTACAAGCACATCACATAAGATCCCCACAGGTCACTTCACTGATCTATCAGCCATGATCAGCCTCATTGTTGTGGGTTTTGGAACTTCTAAGCCCAGTTGCTTGTAGATGGCCAGCGGCATCAAATTTATATTGGCACCTAAGTCACACAAGGCATTTGCAAACTCAAATGATCTGATGGTTCATGGTATGGTGAATACATCTGGATCCTCCTTCTTCTGTACCAGAGATCTAGTGGCAATAGTACTGTAGTGTTGAACATTGTTAGCTAAATCAAAACTTACACCTATTTTCTTCGTGACCAAGTCCTTCAAGAACCTAGCATATCTTGGCATCTGCTTTAGGGATTCCACCAGTGGGATGTTGACTGATAGTTGTCTTAGCATGGTTATGAATTTAGCAAATTTCCTATCTTCAGCTTTCCTTTTAAGCCTCTGAAAGAACAAAAGAGGATGTGTTGGTATCTGTCTTAAAGGCATAGTTACCTCAATCCCTTTTTTCTTTGCTCCTGCTGGTTTTTCTATTAGTTGAGCGTGTTCCACGTCATCTACCTGTTCAGATTCAGCCTCAGCTTTTCCAGTTCGCTCAAATCCCTGTTCAAACTCTGTACCTACAGAAATTGGTTCATTAAGAATCTTACCACTCCTGGTGGCAATAGCCATGCAACGCCCGTCCTTCTTGTATTTCTGAATAGTTTCACTTGGTAGTGACCCATTCTTCCTCTGGTTTGGTGATGCTGAAAGTTGCCCCAATTGTTCCTCTATATGTTTGATGGAGGTGGTGTGAGAGTCTACTAGTTGACTCATACTGGAAAAGTCACATTTCATCTCCTTCACCCCTGCATCAGTTGACTCAACCTTTTGGAGCACCTTAGCCAACATATCTTCCAGCTGGGGGCACATACACACAACGTCGAGCATTCATGTCACCATCTCTATTCTGCCCGTTTTCCTGCTCTCTATTTGCTGGCTTGTCATACTGTCCTTCCCTGGAATAGTTTCGACCTGCATTTTCAGAATTATAACCTTAGTTTCCTGAGTTATAATTTCGGAAACCTCCTTGGTTGCCTAAGTATTTACCTTCCTCATCTAGATCGATATCCTGATCTTCATACCTGTTTGGGGTCCCTATAGTATTCACCTTCTCAGAACCCACCATGATATGCTTTGTGAGCAGATCCATCATCTTGATTTGTTTCTTCATCTCTTCTCCTTTGTTCACCTGATATCCCAAAGGTGACTCCCATATCATTCATTTTAGCCTTCTTGGTGTGCCATTCTTTATTATTCTTTGCCACTTCATCCATTAGCTGCATGATTTCAGCAAAAGGCTTCCTTATGAATGTTCCACCACAAACTGCATTAACAACAGGCTTAGTAACATAATTAAGTGATATATAAAAGGCTTGTTTCAAATGTCTCTCAATGCGACCATGGTTTGAACACTTTTTTAGCTTTTGACTGAATCTCCACAAAGTATCATGCATTGCCTCCCCTGGTAGTTGCTTGTGTGCACTTATTTCATCTTTCATTTGCAACTCTTTTGATTCAGGATAGAATCGTTCCAAGAAAGATTCCTTCAAGCCATTCCAGGTTCTAATCGATTCATCCGGAATCTCATTGAGCCAATTTGTAGCCTCCCCAGTGAGAAAGAATGAAAATAGCCTCAACCTCATGGTTGTTGGACTCACCCCAGAATTTCCTGTGATTTGCATATAGCTACGAAGTTCATTAGTTGTTGATTTGCATCATCACCGGCTGCACATCTGAACATACCTTCCAAATTCAGCAACTTAATCATTGTATTATTGATAGTAAATTTTACACCTGGAGGTAGTACATATAATACTATTTCTCCGGTGGCTCCAACACCATCCAAAGCTAAGTCATCCTCTTCAAACATTATGTGAGCTGGATGATATGCTCGACTCCTTGGAGCTAGTGGTTGGCGGTGGGGAGGAACTATTTCATCTACTCCTGTATGCTCATCGACCACCCTAGGTGGGTTGTTCACTATATTTTGTTGAGCACCTCTTGCAGCGGCCTGACCTTCAAGTCCCAATTGTTGCTTTTGTGCCTCAAGTTCGTGTGCATTCACCATTTTGTAGAGGCTTTTTCGATGTTTCGGGTTGTAAGGAATCAATGGAGCTCCCTTACTTTTAGTATTTGGCATACACAGTCAAACTCACCTGTAATAGACACAAACAAAGAACAAGACGTAAATTTAGGAAATATAACTACGCTTTGATTAAAAGCTAGTAAAAAACTTATGTATTGAAATTCCCCTGAAGCAGCGCCAAAATTTGATACGTCCAAACTTGCACTTCAATTAGGAAGTATAAATGGTTGAAGTCAATTATAGAACTCAACGTGAGTTGAGGTAGATCCCACAGAAAATTTCTTAGTAGAAATAATTTCAGTGTCGCGTTTACCCAAATGTGGTTATTATTTCCTAGAGAAAATAATTACAGAATGTAGAATGGATTTAGTTGTAAATTTATAATAACCAAGATTGTTAAACAAGATCTAGATTAACAATTAACAGAGTGTTGATTTTTAAGTTGTTTTGATAATTAAATGAAACTAGGATTGTGTTCCCCATAAATGTAACAACCTGTATTATGCATATGCTAGTTCTATGCATGTGATACTTGGCATAGCCTTATAGGATAGGTGAGGGACCATGTTTCTTATATGATTAGTGTTGGTTTAAACTAGCTAGGAAGGTGATGTAATACCTTGCATGTTTTAGCATGTGTACTGCAAGTTAACTCCGATGGAAGTATTTAAACTCGAGATAGTAAGGTGGTAATTGAGCTTAAAGTTGAAAGTTAAGTGCTAAGTTAAAGCAAAAGGGATTAATATTTAGAAAGTGGAATAAAATAGTGAGCTGCTTGCTTGGCTTAATTAAGCTACTAGGTGCATCACCTACTTGAGCTATATGGATCTAGTTAAAAAGGCCAAGGTTTATGGATCAGATTTGGGTCTACACTAATGGACTCACTTGAGGCCCAAACTAAGTTAAATAAATTTACAAGGCCCAATGTAAGTTAAGCCCAATTAAGGAAAAGGGCAAGTAGGTGAATCACTGATGAGTCCACAAATTGGACTCATTTAGGGCTATATTTTGAGTTCATTAGTGTCCTCAAATGCATATTTTGTCACAATATCTGATGAAAACCCTTAAGTTTCAGGTACTTGGAGTTTGAGGGAAAACAAGAACACTACTTAGCAAAAAGGAACAAAGGCAGCTGAAAGAATGAACAAATGAAGATCTGAGAATCGCCGAACCTATTCGGCGAGTCGCCCAAAGGTCTTATTCTTGCCTTTTGTTCCAATGTGTTGAGCCCTGAAAGAAAGGATCAAATTGGCGGTGAAAATAAGCAGTCGGCGTGTCGCTGATTAGTTTCGCGAAGCAGTACTATGTTGTACAATGATCCAAAACATGACGATGTTGAAGGATAGAGCAAGACGGCAATGAAACCTACCAAAGGACGGTTCGCCGAGTTGATCGGCAATCTCGACTAACGACGCTGATTGATTCGCTGCAATACAGATTTTTGAAAACTATAAATTCTCGTTGAGAGTTGTAGCTTAACATCAGATTTTTAATATAGAAAATTTTAACATAGAATTTTGAGTTCTAACTTTGGAGAGGGTTTTGAAGAACATGAAGATTTAAAGGGTTTCAACTCCAAGAATTTGGACTTGGTTCTTGTGAATTCTTCACTCTTTATTTGTTCTAAGACTTAAATCTTATACCTATTTGAATGCAAACTCATATTGCTATAAATCTCTATCTCTTTTACATATCTAGCTAAAACCCCAATTCTTGGGGTGTGATTTTGTGAATATGGGTTAGATTATCTGTTGGGTCTTGCTTGTTGATGGTTTATTTGTTGTGTAAATGTGATTTCGTTTAGTAGTTGTGGTGGAACTTCATGAAATTGTAGTTGCAAATACGATTTCACCTTTGTGTTATCGGCTTGCGAGAGAGAGAGGTCGTAAAACTACGACTACTAAATTGATGGCCAGTGGGATTGGATCGACATGAGGTTCTGCTCGAGAAAGTGAACCCTAGTCCTTCTCCCACACACTCAGCTCGAGAGAGTGAGGGGGCTAAGGTGGAGGTTGTTCTTCATGCGGCAACTCGGTGTTTGAGAGAAATCGTGTTGATTAGTCTAGCCTAGTCACAAATATTCAACGGATTTATTATCAAAAGCAAATACCCAATAGTTTAGTCTATCTCGTATTCCTATCACATCCCAAAAATCCCATCTCCTTCATTAGTACTCTTTGCATTTTTGCTGTTTTTGCTTGCTTATCACAAACCCCCATTGATAATTGACACTTGCATCACCCCTTAGATTTAACATATTTATATTCGATAATGTTTTTAGCTATGACTAATTAGAACTTAATTTTATTTTTCTATTAATTCTCAAGCCCACTACCTAGGGACTCGACCCCAACCCTTGGTTGGGTTACTTTACAATTGTACGAGACACTTGTATTGGAAGTTGTTTCTTGATTATGCGAACATCAGAATGGCGCCGCTGCCGGGGAGTGGTGTTACTTGAGAATTTTTAGTTACGTTGAATTTTATTCTTGTTAATTATAGTTGAACTTATTTAATTTTTAGTTTTGGTTTTTGTGTTGCTGTTTTGAACAGAAAAATTGAGCATATCTGCTAGCAACGGTGACCCAATGGACCACCCTCCTCTAAAAATGATGATGCTAAGGGATAACATCCTAAGTTTCAATAAATTGCAGGGTGAGTCAGTTTATGAGTTGTGGCAAAGGTTTAAGGCTCTCTTGCCGCAGTGCCCAACTCATGGAATTCTAGATAAGATTCTTCTGGAATGTCTCTACCCAGAGCCGGAAGAGGGGTTTCCTTATGAAAGTGAGGCAAACCCCATTAATGGAACTTAAGTGGGGACTTGCGTCGTGCCACGACATTAACTAAGGCGCTACTTGGGAGGCATCCCAAGACCCATTATCGCTTTATTTTTTCTTTAAGGAATAATGGTGTGTTGTTTGTGTAGGTCGAAGTGGGAAAGTTGTTGAAAAATGTAGATTGGCGAGCAAAAGGTCCAGTCGGCACATCGCCGAAGAGGTCATCGACCCCGACCCAGACCGTTGTTGAACTCAAGACAATTTTACATTGGAGTCTGTAAAATTCGGCGAGCCCAGGAAATTATTGGCGAATCACCAACCAGGTCGGCGATCCCAATCTAATCTACCATTTGGATCCCCACATCAACTAAGGGTCCTGTAAAACTCGGCAAGGTAAGTGACCACTCGGCGTGTCACCAAGTGGGTCGGCGAGCACGACTAATGTCGCCGAATGGGCAAGAACTGGATGGTTTCTTAAAAGGCCAAAGGTTTAAACATTCAAACTCTTCACGTTTCCTCACTTTCAATCATCACAAGCTCACACCCGCACCTTAGTTTCTATATTTTTTCTATTTTAAAGTATTTTAGTCGTTGATTTGTGTTCGGAGTAGATTACATTGCCGCCTAGCATTTCAAAAGTATTTTAATCAGCATCTAAGGTTGGTTTTCCAAACCTCGAACTTATTTTTATCAATTTTGTACCCATTTGCAATGATCTTATCTTAGTGATGTGTTCTGGGCCTCTCTAATATTAATTGTTTTTACTTATGCCTGTGAAAATCTTGCATGTAGTGTTTATATTATTAAAATCCTGTATTTTTGTACCTTAAAATCGGTTAAATCTTATAGGGTTGTGCTTGCATGTTGTTAAGTCTAGCAGGGAGAAGTCTGAGTATCCCGAGAGATGGTAAAGACCAATATTGTCATGCCACCCCGGAAAAGAGAACGGGATATCACAATAAATGAAAGGGGGGGGGTCAAATCCTCCCAAGAAGGGAAGACAAGAACCTCCACCTGTAAAGAAAGACAAGGGCTAGAGGCCCATTTCTGACAGGGATACTACTCCCCGAGCCCCCTATATTCCTTCATGGGCCCGGGGATTCTATGCAGTTGTGCAGGCCTTTTTGGCGGATACACCCTTGGCAGCTCCTAGTGGGTCTGGTACTGCTGTTTCTTCTGAGGTGACTCCGGGTACTGAGACCCAAGTCCAGACCGACAAACTGAGAACTGATGCCCAGACAGATGGAGCAACTGGTTAGACATGATTCCCTCTTTACCTCCCTCTCTGTCTTTATTTCTTTTCACTTTTGGATATTTTTATTTACATTTGAGGGCAAATGTTTTTTATTTGTGGTGGGGTGAGGCCCACCTTTGTGTGATGTTTGTGACTTCTGTTTTGTTTATCTATTTGGGCTTTGTGCTAAATTTTTGTTACACTGCTTTTTGTGGAAGGTTTGAGCTTGTGGCTCTTTGCTTTAAAATTATAAATGATTTTTGACCCTTCCAAAAAATAAATTTTTTTTCCACCCCTTCTGTGTTGAATGTGGTTGTTCTCTTGCAAATTTGAGTATCGCTTTCGATCAATATCAATGACTTGAATAGTGCTCATAATCGAATAAACATGAATATGCAGCTACGATGAGGCCAAATGAAGTTGCATAGACAATATGTGAACTCTTTGCATCTCGTTGTGACTAGCCAATTATCGAATCGAGTCTCTTGTGATGATCGTTGTACACTAGCGAAAGTGTGGAGTCTTGTTTGACTTTGGTGTCAATGCCTTGTGTGATGAGCTTACTGTGAACCATGCATGATAATGCCTAGAATTTGCCCCGTTGGTCAGGTCGACTAAGTAAGGCTATCTCTTGATATGAACATAGGAAACTTCGAAGAATGTGAGACAATTTGACATATACCTCTTTTGTGGCCTACCTTGTGAGTGTCTGAACCTCTTTTGAACACCCCTTGAGCCTTACCTTTCTTTGGAAGAAACTTGATGAAAACATGACCTCCCTTAATCCACTACCTATTATCCTCTTGATTTGTGATTGAAAAGCCTAAGTTGGGGGTGCGGTGAAAAGATAAGAGCAAGTCAAGAAGTGCAAGGAAAGTCTCCTCTTACCCATGGTTTTGAGAAAAATGGAATCCCTCCATATAAAAAAAAAAAGAGAAACGAGAAAGAAAAAGAAAAAGAATGAAAAAGAAAGTTGTGGAATAGAGTACAAAAGAAATGGGGTTTTCAAATAATTCATGGAAAGTGAATAATAGGATGACTTATGAGCACTAAAGAAAATGATGAAGGAAGAGGAAAGAAAGTGTTGTGAGTACCACATTTCATGAGGATGAAAGTCACTGAGCCTAAATGACCATACCTTTGCACTCATCCCCATTTCAAGACTTGAATCTTGATCTTGAGTGAGCTGAAGAAAGTGTTGATTGGAAAATACAGGCAAACCTATGGGTGAAATTATGCATTGTGTTCTTCTTTGTGAGTGTGAACATTGCATTTGATTACGGAACTTTAAATGATTAAACCTTTGTGTGTGAATATGGAATCATTCCTTGTGTGAGGGCATTTGAACAATTTGGTTGAGCTTGAACTTGCATTTGAAGCAAGTATTGTGTGCATGAGATTATTTGATATTGATGAGTCACAACTTGAATTTTTGAGTGAACATTTGATCTTTGTATAAGTAAATTGAGTCTTGTTGTGTGCATTCATGATTGAGTCTTATGTAGCATTGTTCGAGATACCCTTTTTGAATGGTTGAACTTGAGTTTGATTAAGGACAAGCAAAAGTTTAAGTTGGGGGTGTTGATGAGTCCACAAATTGGACTCATTTAGGGCTATATCTTGATAGAATTAGTGTCCTCAAATGCATATTTTATCTCAATATCTTATGAAAACCCTTAAGTTTCAAGTATTTGGAGTTTGAGGGAAAGCATGGACACTACTTAGCAAAAAAGGAACAAAGGCAGCTGAAAGAACGAAGAGATGAAGATCTGAGAATCGTCGAACCCATTTGGTGAGTTGCCAAAACATCTTATCCTCGCCTTTTGTTCCAGTGTGCTGTGCCCTGAAAGAAAGGATCAAATCGGCAGTGAAATAGAGCAGTCGGCGTGTCGCCGAGCAGTTTTGTGAAGCAGTACTATGTCGCCTAATGATCCAAAACACGACGATGAGGAAGGATAGAGAAAGACTGCGATGAAACCTACCAAAGGGAGAATCACCGAGTTGATGGGTGATCTCGACTAACTTCGCCGAATGATCTGCTGTAGCACATATTTTTGAAAACTATAAATACTCGTTGAGAGTTGAAGCTTAATAACAGATTTTTAATATAGAAATTTTTAACATAGAATTTCGAGTTCTAAGTTTGGAGAGAGTTTTGAATAACTTGAAGATTCAAAGGGTTTCAACTCCAAAAAATTGGACTTGGGTCTTGTGGATTCTTCACTCTTTGCTTTTTTTGAGACTTAAATCTTCACACCTATTTGAATGCAAACTCATATTGGTATAAATTTCTATCTCTTTTACATGTCTAGCTAAAACCCCAATCCTTCGGGTGTGATTTTGTGAATATGGGTTAGATTATCTTTTGGGTCTTGCTTGTTGATGGTTTATTTGTTGTGTAAATGTGATTTCGTTTAGTAGTTGTGGTGGAACTTCATGAAATTGTAGTTGCAAATACCATTTCACCTTTGTGTTTTCGGCTTGATCGAGAAAGAGGTCGTAAAACTAAGACTACTAAATTGATGGCCGGTGAGATTGGGTCGACATGAGGTTCAGCCCGAGAGAATGAACCATAGTCCTTCTCCCACACACTCAGCTCAACAGAGTGATTATGCTAAGGCGGAGGCTGTTCTTCATATTGCTACTCGGTGTTCGAGAGAAACCGAGTTGATTCGGGGTAAGTTGCTCAAGAGAGAACTTACCCCCACTATAGTCTGGCCTAGTCACAAATACTCAACGGATTTATTATCAAAAGCATGTACCCAATAGTTTAGTCTATCCCATATTCCTATCACATCCCAATAATCATCTCTCCTTGATTAGTACTCTTTATAGTTTCACTGATTTTTGTTTACTTGTGACAAACCCCCATTGTTAATTGGCATTCTTGTGTCACCCCTTAGATTTAACATGTTCTTAATCGATAATGGTTTTAGCTATGACTAATTAGAACTTAATTTTATTTTTCTGTTAATTCTCAAGACCACTCCCTTGGGACTCGACCCCAACCCTTGGTTGGGTTACTTTACTATTGTACGATCGTAGACACTTGCATTGGAAGTTTTGTCTTGATTACGCAAACATCAAAATGGCACCGCTGCCGGGGAGTGGTATTATTTGAGAATTTTTAGTTTAGTAAGATTTTTGTTCTTCTTAGTCGTATTTTATTAACTTTATTTTTAGTTTTGTTTTGATGATTTGTGCTTCAAAAGTAGAGAAGGTGAATATATCTATCAACATTTGCTAGCTAATGGAGTTTCCTCCATTAGATGTAATGATGATTCGGGATCGTATCCTAACATGCTCAAGTCATGAAATTTCCCACATAATCCTCATTGACTGCTTCTACAGAGGTCTTGGCCCCGGGAACAAGAGGTTGGTCGACCAACTCATTCCTGGTGGTTTTGCAAAACAGTCATATGCGAGGGCAGTCCAACTGCTCGACAACATGGGTAAAATGAACCAATAAGTAGAAAAGGACTTCATGTTGGCCGCACTGATGACTCAGATGGATGAGTTGGCCAAAAAGATGGTGCAGATCAAAGTTCAGTGCAACAGGAATGTTAAATATTTCCCTCCCCATGAGTGAAAAAGTCCCAAGGACAATGAAGTTATACGCATTGAGGGAATACTCTTAACCATTCTTCACAAGATGACTGAGCAAGATACAGAGCTGGATGAATTGAAAGAAAACATTGAAGGGATGAAACGAATGATTTGGTCTCATTCCAGAGCTATCCAGCTGCTCGAAATCCTTATGGATCATGTGTTGCCTCATCTCCACTAGCAGATAAATAGGGGGTTGCCTAGTGATACTATGGCTAACCCCAACAATGAAGCTTGAATGGTGACTTGCGTCATGCCACGATGTTAATTAAGGCGTTGTTTGGGAGGCAACCCAAAATCCTTTTATAGCTTTATGTTGGTTTTAGAAATAATGGTGTCTTAATTGTGAGGGATTAAGTGTGGGAAGTATTTGGAAAGAAATAGATTCATGAGAGAAATGTTCGTTTGGCGAGCCACCGATCAGCTCGGCGAACCCAATTTATATCGCCGTTTGGATTCCCAAATTAACTGGGGATTCTATAAAAATTGGCGAAGAATGTGATTGCTCAGCATGACGCCGAATGGTTCGGCACTCATTACTAATGCCGCCGAGTGGTCAAGAACTGGACGATTTTTCAAGCCAAAGGTTTAAAATTTTCAATTTCCTACACTCTCCCTCATTTTCAAACTTTACAAACTCACACCTAGTTTTACTTTCAATATCGTTGCATCTCTATTGTATTTTGGTTGTTGAATTGTGCTCGGATTTGGATTGTATTGTCGCCTAGCATCTTAGTAGCATCGTAATCGGCATTTAAGGTTGGTTTCTGAGCCCTAAGTTCCTTTTATCAAAAGTTGTGCTCAAATGCAATGACATTACTTCAAATATGTGTGTTGGTCCTCTCTGGTAGGATTAAAAAAAAAATTACTTGCTTTGATTCGATAATATTGATCGTACTGAGTTAAATAGTTGATTCCTGAAAATAGTGCCCTGTAGTGGATGAAAAATTGTGGATTATCCATAAGTGTCGCTGGGTCTAACACTAATTTGGCTATTGCATATTTTGATTTTTCTTTCGGGGGTTGCGGGGTTGAATTTAAGAAGATGGGTTGAAAATAGGTACGTTGAGCCGTTTGGCGAGCTGGGTTGAGCTCGTCGAACCACTTGGCTGTTCGCCTAACATCCCCATCTCGCCTTTAATTTAATGATAAATATGTTGTTGATTCTGTAACATTCGGCGAGAAGCCTGATGTCGCCGAAAGACCTAATCTTCACCCTTTGTCTGCACCCTTATATCCTCTATGCACTGCACTTGGCGAATCTCCTAAGTGGTTGTGCATTTCGCCAATTGGTCCAGCGGAGTTTTTATGTACCTGAAATTCTATGTTTTTGTTGAGATATTTTCTAACTCTTTCCCGAAGTTTTGCAGATATGGCTAGACCAAAAGTAGCTAGAAGAAATAGGCCACCCCGATACATAAGAGCGAAAAATTTCAAGAAAGGTACAAGTGAAGCAAATCCTCCCAAGATGGGAAGTGAGGGCAAAAAGCCTAGTTCTAGCAAGAGATCTATCCCCCGGGATCCCACTGTCCCTTCGTGGACTCGTGGATTCTGCACAGCTATACATTCCTTCTTGGCGGCTCATGACTTGGAAAATTTCAGCAAGCCAGTTGCCGCTGAACCTTCTGAAGTAGCTCCGGGGACTATTATTCAAGCCCAGGCTGACACATCGGGAACTTCTGCTCAGACAAATTGAGCGACTGTGTAGACAGGATTTTTCTCTACCTCTCTCTCAGTCTTTCTTTATTCTAAATTTTGGATATTATGTTAATTGCATTTTAGGACAAATTACTTCTATTTGTGGTAGGATGAGGCCCACCTTTGTATGCTATTCATGAATTGTATTTTATTTAGGTATTTGGGTTATAAGCTATAATTGTGTTAAATACTACTTTCGTGGAAGGTTTGAGCTTGTGGCTCCGTGTTTTAAATTGCAAAATGATTTTGACCCTTCCAAAAAATTTCTGCCACCCCCGTCTGTATTAAATATGGTTTTTCGTTCCCAAATTTGAGTATCTATTCCGATCCATACCGATGACTTGGATAGTATTTATAATCGAACAAACATGAATGTTTGGCTACAATGAGGCCAAATGAAGTTGCATAGACAATATGTGAACTCTTTGCATCTCGTTGTGACTAGCCAATGATCAAATTGATTCTCTTGTGATGACAGTTGCACACTAGCGAAAGTGTTAAGTCTTGTTTGACTTTAGTGTTGATGCCTTCTGTGATGAGCTTACGTGTGAACTATGCATGATGGATCCTAGAATTTACCCCAATGGTCCAGTCAACTAAGTGTTGCTATCTCTTGATATGATCTTAGGCAACTTCTAAGAGTGTGACCCAATTTGACATATACCTCTTTTGTGACCTACCTTGTGAGTGTGTGAACCGCTTTTGAACACCCCTTGAGTGTTACCGTTCTTTGGAAGAAACTTGATTAAAACAATGACCTTTCTTTATCCATCACCCATAATCCTTATGAAGCTGTGGTTAATTGAATAGACAACTTATGCCAAAAGCCTAAGTTGGGGGTGTGGTGAAAAGATAAGAGCAAGTCAAGAAGTGCAAGGAAAGTCTCCTCTTACCCATGGTTTTGAGAAAAATGGAACCCCTCCATATAAAAAAAAGAGAGAAAAGAGAAAGAAAAAGAAAAAGAATGAAAAAGAAAGTTGTGGAATAGAGTACAAAAGAAATGGGGTTTCCAAATAATTCATGGAAAGTGAATAATAGGATAACTTATGAGCACTAAAGAAAATGATGAAAGAAGAGGAAAGGAAGTGTTGTGAGTACCACATTTCATGAGATGAAGTCACTGAGCCTAAATGACCATACCTTTGCACTCATCCCCATTTCAAGACTTGAAAAGACCTTCTTCATCTTGAGTGAACTGAAGCAAGTGTTAATTGGTAAATACGGGCAAACCTATGGGTGAAATTATGCATTGTGTTCTTCTTTGTGAATGTGAGCGTTGCATTTGATTTCGGAACTTTAAATGATTAAACCTTCATGTGTGAATATGGAATCATTCCTTGTGTGAGGGCATTTGAACACTTTGGTTGAGCTTGAACTTGCATTTGAAGCAAGTATTGTGAGCATGAGATTCTTTGATATTGATGAGTCACAACTTTAATCTTTGAGTGCACATTTGATCTTTGCATAAGTAAATTGAGTCTTGTTGTGTGCATTCATGATTGAGTCTTGTGTAGCACTGTTCGAGATACCCTTTTTGAACGGTTGAACTTGAGTTTGCTTGAGGACAAGCAAAAGTTAAAGTTGGGGGTGTTGATGAGTCCACTAATTGGACTTATTTAGGGCTATATTTTGATAGAATTAGTGTCCTCAAATGCATATTTTATCTCAATATCTAATGAAAACTCATAAGTTTCAGGTATTTGGAATTTGAGGGAAAGCATAGACACTACTTAGCAAAAAGGAACAAAGGTAGCTGAAAGAACGAAGAAATGAAGATCTGAGAATCGCCGAACCCATTCGGCGAGTTGCCAAAACATCTTATCCTCGCCTTTTGTTCCAGTGTGCTGAGCCCTGAAAGAAAGGATCAAATCAGCGTTAAAAAGGAGCAGTCGATGTGTCACCATGCAGTTCTGCGAAGCAGTACTATATCGCCCAATGATCCAAAACACGACGATGATGAAGGATAGAGCAATACGACGATGAAACCTCCCAAAGGGCGGATCACCGAGTTGATTAGCGATCCCGACTAACGACGCTGAATGATCTGCTGTAGCACAGATTTTTGAAAACTATAAATACTCATTGAGAGTTGTAGCTTAATATTAGATTTTTAATATAGAAATTTTTGACATAGAATTTTGATTTCTAAGTTTGGAGATGGTTTTGAAGAACTTAAAGATTCAAAGGGTTTCAACCCTAAGAATTTGGACTTGGATCTGGTGGATTCTTCAGTCTTTGCTTGTTTTGAGACTTAAATCTTCATACCCATTTGAATGCAAACTCATATTGGTATAAATTTCTATATCTTATACATGTCTAGCTAAAACCCCAATCCTTGGGGTGTGATTTTGTGAATATGGGTTAGATTATCTGTTGGTTCTTTCTTGTTGATGGTTTATTTGTTGTTTAAATGTGATTTCGTTTTGTAGTTGTGGTGAAGCTTAATGAAATTTTAGTTGCAAATATGATTTCAACTTTCTGTTTTCGGCTTGCGAGAGAGAGAGGTCGTAAAACTAACACTACTAAATTGATGGCCGGTGGGATTGGGTCGACATGAGGTTCAGCTCGAGAGAGTGAACCCTAGTCCTTCTCCCACACACTCACCTCAAGAGAGTGAGTGGGCTAAGGCGGAGGTTGTTCTTCATACTGCAACTCGGTGTTCGAGATAAACCGAGTTAATTCGGGGTAAGTTGCTCGAGAGAGAACTTACCCCCACTATAGTCTAACCTTGTCACAAATATTCAATGTATTTATTATCAAAAGCATGTGCCCAATAGTTTTGTCTATCTAGTATTCCTATCACATCCCAGGAATTCTCTCTCCTTGATTAGTACTCTTTATAGTTTTACTGATTTTTGTTTACTTGTGACAGTCCCCCATTGTTAATTGACATTCTTGTGTCACCCCTTAGATTTAACATGTTCTTATTCGATAATGTTTTAGCTATGACTAATTAGAACTTAATTTTATTTTTCTGTTAATTCTCAAAACCACTCCCTTGGGGCTCTACCCCAACCCTTGGTTGGGTTACTTTGCTATTGTACGATCGTAGACAATTGCATTGGAAGTTCTGTCTTGATTACATAAATATCAATCATATCCAAATCCGACATGTCAAACTCAACCATCATGGATTTCTTAAAATTTTCAATCATAGATATATCATTTCCGTTATAAATTAAGTCATCCACATATAAACACACCATTAAGATACATGCACCCTTCTTTTTTATATAAATGGTATGTTCATATGGATACTTTTGAAATCCCTCATTTGCAAAATAAGCTTCTATACGACTATACCAATCTCTTGGAGCTTGTTTTAGTCCATATAGAGCCTTTTTCAATCTTAACACTTTTTTCTCAGCACAAAATTTCTTATAGCCAAGAGGTTGTTCGATAAATACCTTTTCTTGTAGTTCACTATGTAGGAAGGCAGACTTCACATCCAACTGGATGATTTTAAACTTGTGCTATCTCATTGAGCAGCCAAAGCAATCACCAATCTTATGCTATCTAACCGAGCAACAGGAGCAAACACCTCTACATAGTCAACACCATATTCTTGTTTATAGCCTTTTGTGACTAAGCGAGCTTTGAACTTGTCGACCTCTTCGTTTTCCTTCAACTTTGTTTTTTAAATCCATTTTACACCAATGGTTTTCTGATTATCTAGAAGATTTGTCAACTCCCAAGTATCATTTCTTTCAATTGATCTAATCTCCTCATACATGGCTTGCTTCCACTTTGGATCTTTGACGGCATCGGTATAAGATATATAGGATCACAATCTGAAAATAATGAAAAATGACTGGTTGTATTTCCAGATTTACTAATTCCATATACCTCATAATTTTCCATCCAGCTTAGTGCACCTCTGCTGCGTTGAGGACGTTCATTGTTGAACTGAGTATCACCCGATTCATTTTCAACACCTTCAGCATCTTGTACTGTTGGACTTGTTTGTGAACTAATACCCAATGGTGGTTCTGGTTCTTTCTCTTCTTCTTCAATGGAAAATGGAATATGTTGAAGCGAATTATTACTACTCCAATTCCAAGTTGCGTCTTCATTAAAAAAACATCTCGGCTGATAACAATTTTCTTGGTAATAGGTTTGAATAAGCGATAAGCTTTTGATTTGTCGCTAAGACCAAGGAAAATGCATCTCTGACCTTTATCATCCAATTTCTTCCTCACATCATCTGGAATGTGTGCATATGTTATACACAAAAAATCCGGAAATACTCAACATTTGGTTTACACCTACTCCAAGCTTCATGAGGCGTCATATTCCGAATAGAGTTGGTTAGACATCTATTCATTATATGAATACTCCAACGAACAGCTTCTGCCCAAAAGTCCCTTAGTAAACCACTTCTCTTCAATAGACTACGCACCATATCAAGAATTGTGCGCTTTTTCCTTTCACACACACCATTTTGTTGAGGTGTGTAGGCTGTTGTAAGTTGCCTCTTAATTCCATGCTTCTCACAAAATTCTACAAATTCTTGTGAGTTGTATTCGCCACCCCGATCAGTACGCAAGCATTTAACGTGACAACCAACTTCATTTTCAGCAAGCACTTTAAACTTCTTAAAAGTTTCAAGCGCTTCAGATTTTTATTTTAAGAAACAAACCCGTGTATTTCTGCTATAATCATGAATGAAGCTAATGAAATAGAGTTTACCTCTATTCAATGTGGGACTTATTAGACCATAGATATCTGAGTGCACCAACTCTAGCACCTTCTTTTCCCTCCACGTTGGAAATGGTTCATGGTGTTGCTTGCTAACAACACAATCTTCACATACTTCATTTGGAGATTCAATCTTTGGAAGACCCAACACCAATTGTTTTTGCTATAAAAACTTCAATCTCGTAAAATTTAATTGCCCATAACGAAAATGCCACTTCCAGACATCTTCTTTCACTTTTGCAGAAAGACAAGATTTTATGGAGTTGTGAAGATATAAAGGAAACAATCGATTTGACGACATGCTAATCTGAGAGATTAACCCCAAACGAGGATCTCGTATCTTACAAGCTCCACCTTTCATATTAAGTTCATATCCCTTTTCCTGAAGCTGCCCAACACTCAATAAATTTGTCTTCATAGCAGGGACATAAAACACCTCACTTATGGTATGAATTGAGTTGTTTTTGGTTGAGACTTGTACCTTCCCTTTACCCATGGTAGAAACCATTGAATTATCTCCAAATCTCACTGTGTCTTGAAAACTTTCATCCAACTCTAAGAATGCCTCTTTCTGCCCACACATGTGATTACTGCAGCCGGTATCGAGATACCATAAATGAGTGGAAACTTTCTCGTTGGAAATATATGCCATAAAAAGTGAAACTTCATCTTTTTCTTCCTTCGTTTCCCCATCTTCCTTTCTCTCTGCAAAGTTAGATTTGCCGCCACGATTCCTATTTAAATTGGTACAACACTCAGATCGGTAGTGTCCAAATCGGTGGCATCAATAACATTCAACTTGAGACTTATCTCATCTCTTTTCATTTTCCAAAGAATCTCCAGAACTACTCTTCTCCTTTTTATGGTGCGAATTTTTTCCTTTCCATTTAGCTTTCACTTGATCTGTTCCTTTTGAAGACGAAACTGCCTTCAATGCTACTTCATCCTTATCTTGCAGATTTATTTTCTGCTCATGAACCAACAAGGAGCCCTACAACTGGTCAATAGAAAGAGTGTCAATATCTTTGGATTTTTCAATTGAGCAAACAATATAGTTAAACTTTGCCGTCATTGAGCAAAGTATTTTCTCAACAATGGTAACATACTCCAGCCTTTCACCATGAATCCGCATTTTATTTGCGATAGACAACATCCTAGAGAAATAATATGTTATTAATTCACCAATTTGCATACGCAGAACCTCGAACTCACCACGGAGTGCTTGAAGCTGCACTTGTTTTTCCTTCATTGTTCCTTGATATTTCTTCTTCATGGAATCCCATATTTGTTTAGAAGTATCTTTGCAAAGAATGGTTTCCAGTATTGAGCGATCAATCGCTTGAAAAAGGTAATTATTCTCTTTGAGATCCTTTAACCTTAGACTATCCAACTCTGCCTTTTGTGCTTCAGACAAGGCAGTACCAGTTGCTGGTTCTTGCACTCCAATAGTGACAACTGGCCAAAACTCTTTGGACCTAAGGAAGTTCTCCATCAACATGCTCCAATGGTCGTAATGACCATCGAAGCGCGGAATAGCAGCTTGAACAAAGCTTTCAGAAGCCATCTTTTACTGCTGCAAAATAGTACTCCAAAAAAAGAAAAAACCTTTCTGGCTCGGATACCAAATAAGAAATCAACAGTAATAAATTAAGAAGAAAAGAGTCTGCAAGTACGGAAGTTTTCTCTATATTGAAGCTTAGCAAAACACTCTATTACAAGAGTCTTAAATAGATGAAAAACTAATAAAAAAAATAGCATGTTTAATCTCCTAAAAATCTGAAGCTAAAAACTTACTCCACTATTCCTAATTCCTAAAGACTAGGAAAGAACTTATTTGACTCCTAAACAAATGCAAAAACTAAACATTACTCAATAAACATAACTGCCAACACTGTTCTATCAACTATCTCAAAATTAAACAAACTTGTTTATTTATATCTCTCTTCAAACCATTTTCGAGGCTCGATTTAAGAATCCATTGGCAACTTCACTGCAATTAGAGAGTTGACACTTTCATGTAACAACTTCACTGGAACTGTTCCCTCAACTATCTCAAATTTAAACAAACTCGTTGATTTAGATCTCACTGCAAACCATTTTTAAGGCTCAATTCCAGAATCCATTGGCAACCTCACTGCAATTACAGAGTTGACACTTTTAGGTAACAATTCACTGGTAGTGTTCTCTCAACTATCTCAAAATTAAACAAACTCGTTAAGTTAGATCTCTCTTCCAATCATTTTCAAGGCTTGATTCCAGAATCCATTTGCAACCTCACTGCAATTAAATATTTGATGCTTGATGATAACAACTTCACCGGAAATGTTCCCTCAACTATGGGAAACCTGAACAATCTTTACTTCTTATATCTCTCTTTCAATAATTTTGAAGGCTTGATTCCAGACATCTTCTCTAACTTTTCAGAGCTATATTATTTTAGTTTTGACACTAACAGTTTCACGAGCTCATTCCCCTATTCAATTGCAACGTTGACTGGCCTTCGCTGGTTAGAGTTGCAAAATAATTTTACTAACTGGTCCACTTCACTCTAATATAAGCGGACTTCCAAAGTTAGAAAAACTTGATTTTTTGTTCAATTATTTCACCGGTACAACACCCCCTTGGTTGTTCCATCTTCCATCCTTGACTTCTATTGATCTTTCGCACAACAAGCTGCATGGAAAAATCTCTGATTGGATGTTATCGTCAATAATCATGGTAGCTTGGATATCTCTCATAACATGCTCACAGTCTTTGAAAAACAAGTATGGCGTTCAATATATTTGTGGTCACTTAATTTGGAAAATAATTTTCTTCAAGGGCCTTTGCATCAATCCATTTGTGACTTGATTAATCTTCAAGTCCTCATTTTAGCTCAGAACAATTTCAATGGTGCAATCCCAGGATGTTTGGTTAACTCCAATAACTTTATTTTTATTTTGACTTGTGAATGAACAATTTTCATAGAGATATACCAACATTCTTACCTACAAGGTTACAATATCTTTGTTGTTATTTTAAAATTATTTGAAGTTTTGATGATTTAACAAACTTTCAGATCTAACAAGGGTCCTGGTTGAGGAAAGACTGCATACATAAAAAGGACAAAAGACAGTTGTCTAAAAGATGTCAAATCTGACATGGTTGGTGCATAACTTTTTATAGTAGAAGGCTCTCATCCAATGGCCTTGTCCAAAGAGTTTTTGTCTATTTGATAAAAGTCTCGTCTCTAAACACAAATCCAAGATTTGGCAAACAAGGTTTTGAATTTTTTAAATTCATAAGCTCGCCTCATGGAGTGTTGAAGCATCCTTGTTGTATTTTAAGCTTTGTGTCTTATCTTCTTATATTGTAAATCTACTCCTAAGTTATAAAGGATAGTAGATCGGTTGCTTGTCTAAGTCTTTAGTTTGAGTCGTATTAACTAGAGTTAGTTAGTCGAATCATCTATGTTTTAGTCAATCATTTTTACATCATTGTTTTGATGTTCTCTTAGGTAGAGTTGCCTAGGAGTGTCAACTAGAGTTAGTTGATGTGTGGGTGAAGCAGACTTGCTGCTTGTTTAGCTTTTATCTTCGAGATCTGAGTTGGTGGCTAGAGTTAGCCTTATTGGGTTCTTAAAGTCTAGATCAACTATATTTAGTTGGTTTAGTAGGCAATAGAGTTATTGCTTAGTTTTCTTTGTAGTAGAGTTGCTATAATAAGGGGGAAGAGATTAAAGAGTTTTAATTCCTAGGTTGCAAGAGTTTATAATCTGAAACTTTGCTCCATTTGAGTGATTTGGAGTTTGGTTTGAAATCCTATGAGTACATGTCGTGTTTTACACCTCCCTTGAGCAAGGGGATCTCTATATAAAATCCTTGTGCCTGATCTACTTTGAGCTATTTATTTTTTGTAATATTATTCTATCTAGGGACCTGGTCCAGTGATCACTATTAGACGCATACATTCTAACAATTGGTATCATAGCATGGGTTCTCTATCTGGGTAACACCAAGAGAGAGATTCCTATGAAGAATGGTGACTCCACTAAACTTGCAAAAAGATCACCCTCCTATAAGACTTCCTCGTTTTGATGGTCAGTTCTATATGTGGTGTATTATTAGGATGCATGACTATTATATGGCTGAGGACAATGAGCTATGGGATGTTGTTCGTGAAGGTCTCTATGTGCCAACTATAGAAGTAAAAAATGGGGATGTTACAAGTGTCATTCTTAAAACCCGATAACAATTTAATGACTCTGACAAAAGGAAACTTGAGAAAATCAAAAAGTTAGGAGGCTATTAATGTGTGGCATTGGGTGCTAATGAATATGATCTGTTTTTTTCCTGTGAATCAGCTTAGGGAATTTGGGATCGTTTTAGAACAGTGTACGAAGGTACTGAGAAAACAAAGAAATCTATGTTAGATTTACTCACCACTCAGTTAGAAAGCTTCACCAAGAAAGATGGTGAATCTATTCATGAAATCAATACTAGATTCTCCAGCATTACAAATGAGTTTATGTCCCAGAAAAAACCTATCACTACGTGCAAGCAGGTCACTAAGATATTGGAGATTCTTCCTAGATCTTGGACTAATGAAGTTGATAGTGTCATGAGACAAAATATCCTGAAGTACTGACGTTGGATGCTCTATTTGAACATCTTCAAGTTCATGAGATGCACAAATGAAAGGACGGTCTTGTAACATCTCAGACCTATTAGACCTGGGCAGCAGAAAAATTCGGTGAACCACGACAGGGTTCACAGACCGTGAGAGGAACCACGGTCTGTCGACTTGCTCATGGCTCATGCCCACCCAGCAGTAGTGGATCACAGAGCCCTTCACGGGCCGTGAACCACCACACGAGCCATGAGAAGCCTCATGGAGGTGAGGAAAGGCCACCAGGGCTCAGGCATCAGACCACAAAGCCCTATACGGGCCATGGTCATGATGACGGGCCGTGGAAAGGTCCGTTATCCTTCAACCAGCAGACCCCCAGCGCAAGTGAAGAACCACGGTGGCCTTCAAGGTATGTGGTCGTTCACACGGGCCGTGGTAGGGCTCGCGAATAGACACCCCCCCCCTGAACAAGTAGACCCTGACCAGCAACCACGACCCACTTGACGTGTCGTGGTCCCTTTGACGGTCCGTCAGTGGCTCCGTGGTAGCCCTCCTTCATCTTTTAAGTCAAGGTCGTTTTGGTCTTTTCCCCTATGCTTTTGGCATTTTAACTACGTTGTTTTACACCTAAACTACATCGTTTTACTTAGTTTTAGCCTAATATTCTAGTTAGAACCTACCCTAAATGAGTAATCACCAAAACATAAAGCAAAAAGAAAAAGAGAGAGGCGCCAGTTTTTCCAAGAATAATCAGAAGGTTTGCTTCAAGCTTCAGACCCGAAATCGAAGGATTTCTCTATGAATATTTTTACCAGGAATGTGGTATTTCACTAGTGGATTCCTTTCATCCACTAGGACCCTAGAATTCAGTCAGATTCTTGATTCTCCATAACTTGTTTAGACCTAGATTTCTAAAACCTTAAAAATTGTTGTGATTTAGCTGTTGTAGTATCCTAAATCAAAATAGCTTATTTATTGGAAAGTTTGCTTAGTTCCTTGCATGAAACTCAGAACCCTAGTTTGTATAAATTCTCCTAGTTCATGAATTATACTTGCTAGGTTAGATAAATAGATATCATGCTCCAGATTTCGAATGTTACATTATTAGTATATAAATGTTGCATTCTCATATTTGCATGTCCGAATATGGAGCTATCCAATATTTCAGTTATGTTGTGTCATATACATTTTCAATTGGGAGTAGGCTTAGCACCGAGTTGGACTAGTGTTCAGCATATCCTCATAGTCCTAAAACTACGTGCCCCTATAGGTTTATAAGTCCCCTCTGTTGGGCATCAGATATAGTGATCACGCCAGTCATGCCTTTATACCCCTGGCAAGGTATATTGGGTCCTCTCGATGGGGTGTATACATCGGACTCCACAATTAGCTCATGTGGTTTTATTCAGTTAACAGTAGCTCCCACAGTTAGACTCTAGTGCATTTGACCAGGTTTCCAGTTTATACTTCAGTATTTAGTCTCACCATGTTATGTTCATGATTAGTACTTGGTCATTGCATTTAGCTCAGCTTTCAGTTATATTTCAGCATTTATATTTTGTTGAGATTATATCATTGCTCAGTTATGTTTTGTCCAGCCTATATATTTGTTCAGCTATTATCTATATCATATATGCTCAGTACATTCCAAGTACTGACGAATACTCTGCGCTACATCCTTTCATGATATAGGTTCAGGTACTCAGCATCCGGATCACGTATAGATCAATTCCAGATCTGTATTCAGCAGCGTCAGTGGTGAGTCCTCCTACTCCGAGGACAATAGAAATGTGTTTCATTTTTAGCCTGTTATTTATATTTCAGTCTTGTTAGAGTTAGTTGGGGGCATACCTCGCAACTCTAATCAGTTAGAGGCTTTTCAGACATAGTAATAGAATCAGCATAACTTTTTAAGTTTATCTTTTTGTATTGTTAAACTCTTATTATATTGTTATACATTTAGACTAGTTAGGTATTCCCCACTTTCAATTATCAATTGATTTAGCTTCTGCATTAGTTCACGTTTTCTTAGTTATTTTCAGTATGCTTATGATATGTCAGACATAGGGTTAGCTTGGGGTCATTCGTGATCCTAAGTTCCTTGTTATGTCAAGGGGGTAGCCTCGGGGCGTGAAAAACTTGGTATCAGAGAATTAGGTTTAAGAGTCCTAAGATGTCTGAAAGCCACACTAAGTAGAGTCTCTTTCATGGGTGTGAAGTACACCACATATATGAGAGGTAGGCTACGAAGTGTTTTAAGAAAAACTTCACTTTCTTTGTTTTTCCTATCGTGCGTGGGTATAATCAAACTTATCCTTTCTAATCTGTCTTTATGTTTTTCATATCGTGCCTTCTCGTAGAGCTTATGCACGAAATGCTAATGCACGCAACGCTAACACAGTTCCTCCAGTCCCAAACCATGAGGTTTCGAATGAATCCGCCTGAGTGTCTAGGGTCGCAAGTTGTGAGGACCCACAGATCTTCATTGATGAGGTTAAGAAAATTTTTGAAGTGATGCAAATGACTAGTAATGATAGGGTGGAGTTGGCATCTTACCAGTTTAAGGATGTAGCTCACATTTGGTTCACACAATGGAAAGAAAACAAGGATATGGATGCAGCTCCTGCAACTTGGGAGTGTTTTACCGGAGCTTTTCTGGACAGTTTCTTCCCAAGGTTGTTTAGAGAAGTCAAGGCACAAGAGTTTATGAATTTGAAGTTGGGTATAGTGTTAGTCCAGGAATAAGGACTTAGATTCACCCAGCTCTCCAAGTATGCTCCAAACATGGTTGGCGATCCAAGGGCAAATATGAGTAAGTTTCTATTTTGGGGTATTGGACTTGGTAAAGACAAAGTACAGGTAAGTTTCTATTTTGGGGTATTGGACTTGGTAAAGACAAAGTACAGGAGTGCGCTGTTAGAGGATATGAATACCTCTAGGCATATGACTCATGCTCAACAGGTTGAGGGAGAAGGCTTGGGGAACTGGCTAAGGACAAAAAAAAAGGCTAGAATAGGAAACTATGAGTACTCTCAACAGAAATCGAGTGGTGGAAATCGCTCACAGTTTCAGCAGAGGTCTACAGCCCTAGCACCATCATCAGCTAGTGCTCCATCCCCCAGGTTTCGTCAGGATCAGAAAAGTAGGGCATCAGGCTCTAAGTCTCAAGGGAGTACTTCAGGTAACAGGACTTTCCTAACTTGTCCAAAGTGTGGTAAGAACCATCCGACGAGTGTCTTGCAGGAAAGGAAGGATGTTTTGGGTGTGGTCGGTCTGGCCATAGGTTCAAGGATTGCCCTTCTTCCAGGCAGGGGCGAGGAGGTAACAATAATAAGGCTCAATCTACAGCACCAGAAAATCGCCTAACTCAGCAGGGTGTGCCATCTGGTACAGGTGTCGGTTAGCACCAGAACAGGCTATATGTTCTTCTGGCTCTCCAAGACCAAGAAAATTCTCCTAATGTGGTCACTGGTACGTTACGAGTCTTTAGTCTAGATGTTTATGCATTGTTACATCCAGGGTCTACTTTGTCTTTTGTAACACCCTATATAGCAGTAAACTTCGGTGTCAGTCCAGAAACTCTCTCAGAACCCTTCTCATTCTCTACTCCAGTTGGTGATCCAGTTATAGCTAGACGCGTGTTGACACCCAATTTTGGCCCTCCACAATATAAATTAATCATCGAGCTTCTTAAATTAATCATCGAGCTATTTGAAATAATTGACTTTATAAAATTCAAAATATTTTTTTAAGTTATTTTAAATAATTTTGTCACTTTTTATACTTTTAAATAATATATATGTTTTATATAATTTTGCATATAATTAGCATCGTTTATGAACATTCAAAATTCACCTCAAAAAAGATTTTGTTAAATATTTGGTAAATTAGTTTAGTTATATAATAGTTTATATTTTAAATAATTAATTTATAATTAAGTTAATTATTTTACTTTGTTAAGATTAAGAAGCTCGTCAATTAATTAATATTAATTCATTTTATTTAATCTTCAGTCGGATTCACTAATTGAGTCAAATTGATTAAATTTCAAAGTTAAGTGGACTAAGTGTGCAATTCATTTGGTCATTTTTTCTAATTCAAATATAACCATTTTTGTCCCACTTCTTGGACCTTTTTAGAAATACCAAGTATTGGGCCCTCTTCTTTCAATTTTCCAGCAGCCCACTTCTCCAATTCAATTTTCCCAACCCATTCCCAATCATAATAAAAACCGGCCCATCTCAATGCTAAAACTCAATTCCAACAATTCCTCACAACAATGCATTATACAATCAGCATTCCAATACCAAAACCGACCCCACCCCATGTGTTTTCTTCTTCTTCCATACAAATACAACTAAAAATTCAAAAACCCACCAGCAATATCAATACAAACAACAGTACTCGACCCCACCCCCTGTGTTTTCTTCTTCTTCCTTGCAAATTCAGAAAATCCCAACAAAACTAGTAAAGGTCAACACCTGCAACAGCCGCATCACACTTCCTTTTCCCCTTTTTCAGGGATTTCCAAATCTCTTCCCCTGATTGCTTTTGAAAAAAGAGAAGAAATTCAAAAGATTTTGAATTTTTGCTAAACTTTTTCCCCCCTAAATCGACCCCAAATTCCCTTTATATAAACCTCTATTTTTCTTTAGTATGGGGGTGGGGGAAAAGAGAAGAGGAATTTTGGAAGTCGTAATTTTAAATTGATGAATATAGTATCGATATTATCAAAAACCATTGAGTTAGGTCTAGATTTCTTGAAATTTCTCTTTTGTCTCATCCGAAGCTTTTAGCAGAGTTCATCAGAATTCTCGAAGTTCATCTCTTCTTTGGTGTGGAAGCTGCTTCATAGTCAGGCTCGTCGATTCCAGTCGCTGCCTGGAGTTTATTTTTCATTTTAGAAGTCATGTACCTAGTTTGGGTTTCCTTGTTCGATTCTCACTCTGTTTTGAGTTTTTCTTTTGTTGTATGTTGAGCTTGTCCGAAATCCTTGACTTTGTCATATGGTTGGTTACTGATTCATCATGACATTTCAACTTTTGGCTTTAAAAAATGATTTATTGTCGTAAGCTCTTGACAACACTAGATTAATCTAATCTAATCTCTATTCTCGTCTAGTCTATGATTTATATGCTCATGGTCTTGAATTTATTTTTATTTTTTAAAAAAAAAAAAAAACTATGTCTTTTTGTTTTGTGGTATTGGTATGCTTTTGTTATGGTCTAAATCTATTCAAGATCGGCTTAGCTAAGTATATGATCAACCTCTACAAAACTTTAGCTTTACATTTTTGGCAATATTTTCCGCTCTCTATTTTTTTTATTTTTTTTCTTTCTATATAATCACATGAACTTTTCTGGTTTTGTATGGCTTACAATTATAGCATGAGTAATTTCCTTCTGTCTATTCTACATATGGCTAAGTATGTAGTTGTTTGTTAATTTGTCAACATGAAATCATTGGAAGTAATATGTAGTATATCACGTGGTGGACATTAGTGATACTTCATATGCTTATTATTTTTTAATATTTTTTACGCTTGTAAACTGTAGATATCTTGAATTAGCTATATCATGATTATTTCTAGTTGAAGACTTAATTGCATATGTGAATTGTTCAAAACCCTCCATTAATTCCTTTTCCCTTATTTTGATACATGTGACATTCGTTCGAGTCTATTTCGGACTCCATCCCAGCATGTCGTTAAATTGAATTCCGCTCGAGTCAGCCCCGTCAATGTCCAAAGAAAGTGAAAGCTGAAACAGGTCTCGGATTGCAGAAAAATGGGCTGTATACATTCGATATACACTGATATACATCAGATGTATACAAAACCGGCAATTGATCTAAGAAGCCCAAATCAGCAACGAATTTGGCCCAAAAAAGGGCCTAAATTCATCTTCTTCTTTATTCTCCTAGATTATTTAATTGTGATTACTTATTGTTAGTTTTTTTTTCTTTTTTTTATTAACTCTAACTTTAAATAACTTAATTAAATTACCAAAAGGATGAACAATTTTCTTTGTGTTGGTTTACTTTAATAAATTTTATTTTATCAACTATTGCACCCTTATTTACTTATTCAAATGTTTTATATTTATAACTTTCACTTACTTTTCACTAGTTTAAAATGATTTCTTGGTTTATCAACTGAATTGGTGTAAATTATTTTTAAAATGATTCAAACAAATGCTAATTAATCTAGTCCACCCTTATGTCGACGGGTTTCACGACCCAACGACCAACGAGCATTTTTTGTGAGACGTGATAATGATAGACGGATCCAAGCCTAAATTTGACATAGTTTGGAAATTATGTGTTCATTCTTGTTTTTTTTTTTAGGATGGATTCAGTCACCCAAGTGCCCAAAATTAGGATGGTCGAGGGTTTTCCGTGCAAATTGAATATCTGGTGGGATAATTTCAATCCAAGTGAAAAACTAGCAATTGCAAAAAGGTTGGGGTGCCTCACTATGCTATTCAAGGTTAACCCGGACAAACATATGATTAGAACATTGATTCAATTTTGGGATCCAGACCATGTTGTATTCACGTTCAAAGACTTTGAATTAACACCTACATTGGAGGAAATCTGTTATTTCACCAGTTTGAAGTATCGAGAAAAAGGTCAAATTATTCCACACAGTCAATCAGGGAAGAAATTTTTTCGCTACTTCGGACTGAAAAATAAAAAGAAACTTCGATGCTTTGAACATAATTGGGTTTCTCTGGATTACTTATATGAAAGGTATGGACACTCGGATAGCTACAAAGTGTTCAGGAAAGAATTCTCTTGCACTTATGTTCATTGGCAAGCCAGACGTCCTATTGCATTTGTTGTGGCTTTACTAGGGACTTTAGTGTTTTCACGAGAACATGGTCATATTAGCACCTGCATATGTTCTGTGGCTCGTGTACTTTTTGAAGATTTGTTAATGGTGAAGAACACACTCTTGTTCGCATGATTTTAGCAGAAATATTTCGAGCTCTTTGGAAATGTAAAAGAGGGGAAGCAAACTTCTTTGAAAGTTGCAATCTTCTTTTACAAATGAGGGCAATGGAACATTTTTCACCAGCGTAAAAATATGGATGACATATGCTTTAGTAACACAAATTATATTGATAGTTTTTACGACAGGACGAGAAGGTTTGTGTCTCTGGTTAGTACTGATGACTGGTATGGATATCTGGCCTCCCGCACCAGTAACCAAATTCAGTGAAAATATCCATTACTCTCACATTCCCCGGTCTATATAAGATGCAGGAGGTTTTACTACATCTATCTTATTGGGTTGAAAGGTCTCCAGCCATATGCTCTGGTGCGCGTGCTTCAACAGTTTGGTCAAGTACAAGTAATCCCTCTACGAGCAAACATGAGAGTTTCTGAAATTTCCTTTGGACCAAACTTTGAAGTCCCTCAATCCAGAGAGAATATTCATGAATGGAACAATATTCTCACGATAGATATAGGAAATGGGCCAGAGAGAGGAATTCCAGAATATCAGGTGTGGCTTCGAGAAGATCGCAATAGCATGAGTCCAGAAGGCGAAAAAGGTTTTGAGGATATTGGGATGACGATCTGGATAAATCATTCTCATCTTGTCACTCCTGAAATGTGGGCTCAAATGGAAACTATAATGCAATATTTGGACAATGCGTGAGCAGGGCCTAGCAGTGTGGGAGCGTCATCTTCACTTCCTCCACCAGCGTGATTGATAACAATTTAGGCCGAGTCTTAGATTTGTCTTTATATTGTGTCATCTTTTATGTATTCTCTCTTTGTTGTACCATTTTATTGGTATTTAATGAATATTTGGTCTTGGTTTTCCAAACTCGAGTTGTCACAAATTAATGGCTTGAATCAATATATCATAATCACGTTATGTTTGACGTTTAGGCCTGCCTCTGGCATAAAAAGGTCACAAATCTAGGGCGCGATATAAATTGTTTGTGTGTTGCTTGATATAATCGCTTTGTGTTGTGATGTATCATTTTGTCTAAAGCAGAATTAATTCACTCCTGTTTCTTAGAGCACCTTAAGCATATATTAAAATCCACAACAACAAAGTCCGTCCAAGTTACTCCTGAAGTGTTGTCTAAGTTTCTCAGAAAATATATAAACCCTTCAAACAAAAAAAAAAAAAAACTCCATCTCTCAGTCTGAGAAAGGTTAACTTGCTAGAATGTCTAGAAAAAATGTTAGCACACCAATGTCGATCACTGATTTGGTTAGTGGCGAAGAAACTGAAGAATCAATGTTTAAAAAACTTGCCAAGATTGATTCAGACTACGCTTGGCCTGGATTGCTCGAAAGGATACATAGGTAGCCTACTTAAGGCTCGGTCCCTATCCTGTAAATTTTTATCCTCCCTTTTCTTGAAGGATTCTGAAAGGTTTCACCTAAAAGATATGAGTGGAAGAAGTTAGCAAGAATTTATGCAAGTTGACTTTCTTGATTCATTCAAATGAACTAACCAAAAAAAAAATTCCTTCCATTTGAGTCCTCCCTTTCACCCAAAATACATTCGTGGATTAATCTGTTTAAAGCAAAATGACAATTATATGTTTATTCTTATATCATCTTATTTTTCTCATTAAAAACAATAACTAACATAGCTACTTTTGAGTTGTTTTTCATTTATCAGGTAACTAGAACTAATCTGTGTTGAGAAACTGGCTAAGCATCTGTACTTCACGAGATCTAAAGTCCCTAAAGATTCCTTCCCGGGCCAAAATCTATTGAAAGGAAAAGAAAAGATGACTGGAAATGGTGAGAACATCGGTTTGAATGAGATCACAATAGTAGACCCTATCATTAATGAGCAGAATGAGTTGATTGCTCAACTGGCACAACAAATTGCTGAAATGAGGGTTGAGATGCATAAGACTCGGGAGTTGGCAAATTTGGCTATCACTGTTAACACTCCTCTTCCAAACAACGAAAGACCTCCGCTCCATTTCCCAACTCCTAATCCAACACCCGAACATTTCCCACAAAATCCACCTATTGTCCAATCCAAAAGGCCCCAACTATCGAATTAAACACAACTAACCAACATCATGCTAGCTCTTCCTACCAAACACCTCATCCATCTCAAAACCTAAATTCTCACAACTCTCAAGCATTTCCTTCCATGTACCAAACTCCTCCTCAAAACACTTCAAACCCACCTACTACTCAACCCCTACCTACAAAAGCCACTTTCCATATTCCAATCCTCACAGAACCACATCTTCCCTACACTACATATCCCGAACCCGATCACTATGAGGAGAAGGAAAAGGAGTGGAGGGTCAAAGAGGAAATGAATAAGCAAAGCATGAAGGAAGAAATTATGAAAGCTATGAAAGAACTTCATTACACTCCAGATGTTATAGGGCTAAACTATGAAGACTTGTGTATCCATCCAAACTTGGACCTTCCCGAAGGGTTTAAGGTACCAAAGTTTGACACTTTTGGAGGAACTGGGAGTCCCTTAGCTCATTTAAGGGCATATTGTGACCAGCTCGTAGGAGTTGGGAAAAATGAAACATTGTTGATGCGACTTTTCAGCCGAAGTTTGAATGGAGAGGCATTAGAATGGTTCGCCTCCCAAGACATAAAGCATTGGCCTAGTTGGAATGCTTTAGCTAAAGATTTTATTGAGAGATTTGCTTATAATGTAGAGATCGTTCCAGATTGATACTCCTTGGAAAAGATTAGGCAAAAATCCACTGAAAACTATCATGAATATGCATACAGGTGGAGAAAAGAGGCTGCCAGAGTTCAACCTCCCATGTCTGAAAAGGAGATCACTGAAGTATTTGTGTGCATCCAAGAGCCAGAATACTATGATAGAATGATGTTGCTCATTGGAGCAAAATTTGCTGAGATAGTCAAAATAGGTGAGACTATCGAAGATGGTCTTAAGACCGGAAAGATTGCTCGGGTGGCAGCCCAAGCCGGATCTTCAGTACTATTGAGGAAGAAAAAGGAGGAAGTGTCCTTTATTTCTGATGCATCTGATGGAAGGACAAAGAGATCGTTCGGATTTAGGTCTAGAAACTCTTCACCCTCCAAAGCCTATCCCCCAGCTCCACAAAATCCCTACCCAATCTTCTATGTCCAACCAAATTTCCAAACTCCGCCTCATAATCTCCCAGCTCCACATTACCAAAATACCCCTCCAAACTATCAGACTCCACAATCAAATTACCAAACTCAACCATACCCAAAATTCCAAACACCAACACCTCCCCGCCAAAATCCTTTAAATTACCGTCAAGTACCTCCACCTCCACAAAATAACTATGACCTTCCTTGTCCAAACTTTGAAAGGAAACCTCCCAGAATTTTCACTCCTCTCATTGAAAGCCGAACTAAGTTGTTCGAAATATTGAAAGTTGCAGGCATGCTTCATCCCATCTAACCTAAACATGTCAACACAAACTCCAAATTCTTTAGAGCTGATCAGATATGTGCATATCACTCTAATAGTGTAGGACATACCACCGAAGATTGCATCAACCTGTAGCATAAGATTCAAGACTTAATTGATCACAAGGTGGTCACCCTTCAGACTACCTCTCCTAATGTGCATAGTAATCCTCTACCAAATCATGGGGGAGATACTATTAATATGATTAAAATAGAAGAGGATTGGGGTGTTGCTAAGACGATAGTCCCATCGAATCTTAACAGTCTTGAGAAGGTTGTAGCCTCTCTAAGCATAAGCAAAAAGCCCGAGTTCGTGATAAAAACACTTCATCAAGCTTTTGTTTTAGGGCCAAATAAGGGCCTTACTGAGAAAGAGTTTGTGATAATGGCACCTCATCAAGCTTTTACTTCAGTGCCAAAGAAAGGCCTTACCAAGAAAAAGTTTGTGATCGAGACCGCTACTGCCCATGGTATGACTAGATCTGGTAGATGTTATACACCAGAAGAATTTTCTCAAGGAGGCCACAAGAGAGACCACTAGAAAAGACCAATCAGTGAAGTTGAAGCCGAGGAGTTTTGGCCGAGAATGCAGCCTAAAGAGTATTCCATCATGAAACATTTGGAGAAGACACTTGCTCAAATTTATGTGTGGGCATTATTGATGAGTTCACAGCAACACAGGCATGCTTTGTTAAAGGCTTTGAATGTGACTCATGTACTGGTGGGAACAAACAGCGATAATCTCGCAGCCATGGTAAGCAAAGTCATCGAAGGCCATCGTGTTAGTTTTAGCGATGAAGAGTTGCCTTGTGAAGGGGTGATGCATAACAAAGCCTTGCACATCACAATTAAGTGTTGGGACAAGATTGTGAACCGTGTTCTGATAGATGATGGATCTGGCCTTAATATTTGCTCATTGTCGACTCTCAAGCAACTAAATTTTGATCTTCGACGGTGGTCAAAGAGAAACATTGGGCGCTGTTAGTCTGGGTGTTGAAGTAGGACCTGCAGATTTCATTGTCGAGTTCCAAGTGATGGACATCACCACTAGCTACAACATTTTACTCGGAAGACCTTGGATCCATATGGCTGGGGCTGTGCCCTCTACCCTCCATTAGTTGATGAAGTTTGTGTGGAACGATCACGAAGTAGTCATTCATGGTGAAGGAAGACATTTGAATGACTATGCCCTAATTGTCGATGATGTGGCTAGAGGTTCTTACTTCTTTATAGTAGAGATAGTGAATGCTACCGATGATGATTTGGCCTCACATCCCCCTATGCCTTCCATTTACAAGATGATAGCCACTTTGATGTTGAGAAGTGGATTTGAACCTGGTTTTGGATTGGGAAAATATTTGCAAGGTATCACTGAGCCTATTCTAATTTTCACAAAAGGTTCAAAGTTTGGCTTGGGATACGTCCCAATAGCAGATGATGGGATGGGAGCTTCGAGTAATAAGGTGGTTGATTGGGAATTAGCAAAACCGGTACCTCACTTATACCAGTCATTTCTAGTGCGAGAATATGTCAATAATGATGGCCTTGGGGAGGGAATCGAGAATATTTTTGAAGAATCTGATGTTGTGCTTGAGGAGATGATCGAGACATCTGGCATTCGAGATGCCAAACCAAAAGAGCAAGTGCCTAATTGGACATCCACACAACTCCTGGCTCCTCACTCGTCTTGGTAAACAAAGACATATATATTTTGCTTATTTTTAAAATCGGTGGTAGTCTGAATGAGGCCTAAGACCCACCCTTTATGTCATTTTACCTCTTTAAGCTTTAATTTCCCTCGTGATGTTTGAAAAGGCAGATTGGCCTATGGTCATGGCCAAAGTTTGTACTTTCTTTAAATCTAAATGAATGCCTCCTCTATTGCTTAAATCTATTTATTCACAACTTACTAATTTGTTTTTTTTTATCTGACATGGCTTATTTATGATTTCAGTAAAAATAACTTAAAACCTACCAATATCATGTAATGTCATAAGCTGAGTGAGCAAAATGAGATAGATGAGAATGAGTTTGAGGAATATGATGAAGAGACCATGGTTCCAGAACACCTCACAGAAGAATTGAAACAATTTGAGAATCAAGAGAAGCCAAATTTAGAGGAGATTGAGACTGTGAACCTGGGAGATGAAGAAAGTGTTAAAGAAACCAGGATCAGTGTCCATCTCACAGAAACTCAGAAAGAAAAGCTCATCAGTTTGCTTAAGCAGTACATTGATGTATTTGCTTGGTCTTATGATGATATGCCCGGATTGAGCATAGATATTGTTTCTCAAAAGTTGCCGATCAATCCAGATTTCAGTCCAGTAAAGCAGAAAAGTCGAAAGTTCAAGCCAGATTTGAGTTTAAGAATCAAAGAAGAAGTTACCAAATAGGTTCAAGACAAAGTTGTGGAGGTTACTAAGTATCCAACTTCGTTAGCCAATATTGTTCCAGTGCCTAAGAAAGATGGTAAAATTAGAATATGTGTTGATTATAGAGATCTCAATAAAGCCAGTCCCAAAGACAATTTTCCATTGCCAAATATCCACATTCTCAGTGACAACTGTGCTAAGCATGAAATGCAATCATTTGTGGATTGCTTTGCAGGTTATCACTAGATTTTGATGGATGGAAAAGATGCTGAAAAGACGGCTTTCATCACACCATGGGGTGTTTATCATTATCGGGTAATGCCATTTGGTCTCAAGAATGTCGGGGCCACATACATGAGAGCCATGACAGCTATCTTCCATGATATGATCCATAAGGAGATTGAAGTGTATGTGGATGACGTAATCATCAAGTCCCACGAGAGTTCAGATCACTTGACCTATTTGAGAAAGTTCTTTGATCGGTTGCGTCAATACAACTTGAAGTTGAATCCCGCTAAATGTGCTTTTGGAGTACCAGCTGGTAAATTATTGGGTTTCATAGTTAGTAGAAGAGGCATTGAGCTTGATCCTACCAAAGTCAAGGCAATTCAGGATTTACCGCCTCCGAAGTCTAAGAAAGAAGTTATGAGTTTCCTTGGAAGATTAAACTACATCAGTCGATTTATAGCTCAATCCACGGTAGTTTGCAAGTCCATCTTTAAGTTGTTGAAAGAAGATGCACTGACGGTGTGGACCGAAGAATGTCAAAAAGCTTTCGATACTATCAAAGATTATTTGACAAATCCACCAGTATTGGTACCTCCGCGAGAAGAAAGTCCATTGTTACTATACTTCTCCGTCTCAGAGAATGAATTCAGGTGTGTATTAGGACAACATGATGAAACTGGAAGGAAGGAACGTGCAATCTATTATCTTAGCAAGAATTTTACTCTATATGAGGCTCGATACACTCTATTGGAAAGAACATGTTGCGCTTTGACTTGGATCGCCCAAAAGCTGAGGCATTATTTGTCTTCATATACTACATATCTTATTTCCAAGATGGATCCATTGAAGTATATTTTCTAGAAAGCTATGCCAATTGGAAAATTGGCAAAATGGCAGATGCTTCTGCGCGAGTTTGACTTTGTGTATGTTACTCAAAAAGCGGTAAAAGGACAAGTTGGCCGATCATCTTGCAGAAAATCCAATCGATAAAGAATATGAACCGCTCAAAACATACTTCCCTGACGAAGATGTATTGTTCATAGGAGAAACCATTTTTGAGTCATACCCTGGTTGGAGGGTATTCTTTGATGGAGCGGTGAATTATAATGGAGCTGGAATTGGAGCGGTTCTAATATCGGAATCCGGTCAACATTACCCCGCGGCGGCTAAACTTCGATTTCATTGCACCAATAATATGGCGGAGTACGAGGCTTGCGTTCTTGGCATAATGTTAGCCATCACCATGAATGTCCAAGAGTTGCTAGTAATTGGAGATTCAAACTTGTTAATTCACCGGGTTCAAGGGGAATGGGCTGTGAAGAATCCAAATATTATACCATATGTACAATTGGTGAAAAGATTGTGCAAAAGATTTCGAAAGTTAGAGTTTATGCACACTCCAAGGTTGCAAAATGAATTTGCCGATGCTCTTGCCACTATCTCCTCTATGATCAAGCATCCATATCAGAATTACATCGATCCTTTGGAGATTGATTTAAAGGAACAACCCGCTCATTGTTCGCATGTTGAAGCGGAACCAGACGGAAAGCCTTGGTATTATGATATAAAGAAGTACATGGAGACTGGAATTTATCCAAAAGATGCCACATCTAATCAAAAGAAGACAATACGTCGATTGGCTAACAATTTCTTTCCAAGTGGGGAAATCTTTTATAGGAGGACTCCAGATTTGGGACTCCTCAGGTGCGTAGACTCCATGGAAGCTATAAGACTTCTTGAGGAGGTACATGCTAGAGTCTGTGGACCTCATATGAACAGGCTTACTTTGGCAAAAAAGATCATTCGAGCTGGTTATTTTTGGATGACTATGGAGCATGATTGTTGTAGATTTGTGCAAAAGTGTCATAAATGCCAAGTACATGGTGATTTGATCCGAGTACCCCCTCACAAACTTAATGCTATGGGATCGCCTTGGCCATTCGTAGCCTGGGGCATGGATGTCATTGGCCCAATTGAGCCAGCCGCCTCTAATGGACATAGATTTATTTTGGTTGCCATTGATTACTTCACCAAGTGGGTGGAAGAAAATTCTTATAAATCTGTGACGAAGAAGGTAGTAGTTGATTTCGTTCGTAACAACTTAATATGTCGATTTGGACTACCTGATTCCATTATTACAGACAATGGCACAAACCTCAACAGTCATATGATGAAGGAGATATGTGAGCAATTCAAGATTACTCACCGAAATTTGACTGCTTATCGTCCTCAAATGAATGGAGCCGTAGAAGCTGCCAATAAGAACATCAAAAAGATTTTGAGAAAGATTATTGATAATCATAGAGGATGGCATGAGATGTTACCATATGCTTTGTTGGGATACCGAGCAACCGTTAGAACATCAATCGGAGCAACTCCATACTTGCTAGTATATGGGACAGAAGCAGTGATACCTGCTGAAGTTGAAATACCTTCATTGGGGATCATTCAAGAAGCTGAACTGAGCAATGTTGATTGGGTTCGTAATCGGATTGAACACTTAGCCTTAATTGATGAAAAAGGGATGTCCGCTATTTGTCATGGCCAATTATATCAACAGAGAATGATTCATGCTTTCAACAAAAAAGTGAGATCTCGAACATTTGAAGAAGGACAATTGGTCCTCAAACGCATCTACCCCCATCAAGATGAGTATAAGGGAAAATTTGCACCAAATTGGCAAGGACTGTACATGGTTCGTAAAGTGTTATCTGGAGGTGCCTTGATCCTGTCAGAGATGGATGGCCAGGAGTGAACATAACCAATCAACTCAGATGCTGTCAAGAGATACTACGTCTGAAAATTAGTTTTTTCTCTCATCACTTTCCTTGTAGTCGTATCATTTGCTTGTAATGGCTTATGTCAAGTTTTTATATCCTTGTATTGAACTACGTCTGACCTGAATTCTCAAAAATGATATACGTAGGCGGCCTATGTCAACCTCGGTCATTTTCTTATTAAAATTTCCTATTTTCCCAAAAGGTGAACTACGTTTGACCTGATTCCTACCTCAACGGGATACGTAGGCGCCACAACGGCTCAGTCATACACCCCATAAAATTTTCATTTCCCTTTATAATGGAAACTGGGGCAGAATTTTTTAGAGGAGCTCAAAATTCTAAAGATCATTCGTCAGTAAGACAGGATTGAGCATGCATTAGGAAAAGGTAACTGGGGCATAATTTTTGAGAAGATCTCAAAAAATTCCGCAAGTCTTCCTACCAAAGATTTGAGAAATGACAAGGCATTTCACTTGGACAGAATTTTTGAGATCTTCTCAAAAATTCTGCAAGTCTTCCTACCAAAGACTTGAGAGATTCCAAGAAATTTCACTGGGGCAGAATTTTTGAGAAGATCTCAAAAATTCTATCAAGTACTGTCAGAAGTTCAAAGTTAGCGACAAGTAATCTCCAGCATGATCGGAGGCTCGTAAACCCAATATCTCAGAAATTCAAAGTCAAGCTTCAGTTATCTTCCGATTTCCCCAGCTTAAAAGGGCTTTTAGATTGGATATATTGAAACTTGAATTGAAGTGTTCATTTAAGCTTTAATGTGACATGACACTTGGCAGTGACCCTCATCAAATTACTTTTCAAAAATCTATTTTAAAACTTTAGAAATATATCAAATATTTTGTATAAAATATAGATCTATCTTATGTCTACCAAGAAACGGGAAGCTAGAAGTAATCAACCAAAGATAGCAAGAGGAAGAGCAAGCAATCAAAAAAGTCAACACAGATTAGTTCACTTAAAACTAATAAATTTTCTGTGGATGCATGTTTACAAGGATATCAAGAGATAATCATGTCCAAAAAATATGGGAAAGTCAGAACAGCAGAAGCGCCCAAGACTAACATTTTCTTTATGCAGGAAAAGGCATTGATATTCATCCGATAAAAGTAGTTAACTTGGTATTTTGAACAACAATTTCTTGTGCATATTTCTCAAAAACAAATAAATAAATTAAAAAAAAAAAATATAAATATATATATATATAGTAGCCACAATGAAGATACAATTGGTCAAAGGAAAAATAGGTGAAAGCATCAAGAGGATGGCACTTTAAGATGTACAAATGACTATGATAACGTCATGTTGCATTTTCCAACGTTAAAGACGTCTAAAGGGCACACGTAAGACATATCAAATATCGAAGAGAATTTGAAGTGCAACTTGCCAAAAATATTCATTATCATGTTAAAGTCAAAAGAGGCTAACGTTGAAGGATATTTGTATGTCATATCGATACCAGATACGGCGATGTGCATTGCCGAGAGGGCCATCCATATTATATTATCAGAGGTGATAATATCAAACGCCAAGAGGGCCATCATCTACAATGCCGAGAGGGTCATTAGATATTCAAATTGCCGAGAAGGCCATCATATTCAAACCGCCAGAGGGTCATTGCATCTTCAAACGCCAAGAGGGCCACTGCATCTTCAAACACCAGAGGGCCATCATCTACAACCGCCAAGAGGGCCATAGAATCTTCAAACACCGAGAGGGCCATCATCTACAAAAGTCGAGAGGGTCATTGCATCTTCCATTGACAATAGGGCCATTGTATATTCAAATCACCAAGAGGGTCATCCGTATTATATTATCAATGGTGATAATATCATTACTGAATGGATCAACATCATCCTGCCAATAGATCATCGTCACCGCACCAATCAAGCTTCGACGACATCATCCTACCATTGGATCAACATCATCCTGCCAATGGATAATCAATGTAGCAACATCATCTTATCAATCGAGCATCATTATCATCATCATGTCAATGAACTATCGTAATCAACAATATTCCATTATCGAGAAAGTCATCATCGTGTCACATCATATCGATTCATCATCTACTGCGTCAAAACCGACGGAGGATGACGTCAGAACATATAGACAAAAACATGTGCCGAAAATGGTAAAACATAACATTTTTCTATTTAAATTACAATTTCTACTAACGAGTTTATTTCAGTCTTTGTCGAGAGCATCCAAGAGGATGAATTCTCAAATCAAACCACAGGTGCGGACGACATCAAAATGGATGCAGCACAACGTGGAACTTTTTCTTAGCAGCGAAATAGTACATAGTCCGAAGAGGAGTATCAAACTCTTAAGACGCGAGCTGAGGAGCGACTTCCACCACAATCAAACCACACCCCTATCAGAAGGCATGTGGGTTTTTCTTTGGGTTTATCGGTTTCAATTTCGTATCCGAAAAATTTCTCACTCTCACCGGAAGCAACCTTTCTAATCTGAGTGATAATGCACCAAGAGCTTTGGAAATTATGTCTATGTAAGTTCTTAATTATGGGTATGAAGGGCCCCACATTCATGGCTAAGAGGTTGCAATCCTCTTTTTCATACTCGACTTATTTGTCACTCTTCCCGAACCAAGGGTTATCTAGCATAATATATTTCCTTTTTCAATCGATCGAGTCGAACTATGATCAGCCTGATTCCTAAGGTCTAAGGATATGTAGGCGGGATCAATGCTGAAAGCTCGGCTATATTCCGACATCCTCTCTCAAATTTTATTCTCAAGCATTTCGGTCTCTTCATAATTCGATATCGGGATAGCTTTTGAATTCTTTCAAAACGTCAAATCAAGAGTATCAAACTACAAGTGGCATGAATTCTCATGTAACTTGAGATATGTAGGAAACTCAATGTTAAGGTCCGGCCATAATTTCTCAAAAAATCCATATCAAGTCTTTCTTTTAAAGAGATGAAAGTGGATTCAGTCAAAATTTGATTCGTCAATCTTCTTTGCCCAGGTTCTCTTTCATCGACCCTACCCAAATAATGGGGAAGTTGTTGACACCCAATTTTGGCCTTCCACAATATAAATTAATTATCGAGCTTCTTAAATTCCAAGC
>JAJOOF010062921.1:50000-55550 GCA_029582545.1 Solanum lignicaule | reverse complement strand
TTGGCCAAAAACTCACTGATTTCCACACTTGGCCGAATTTCCAGATTTTGAACTTTTTTTCCAAAAGTGACTACTTCCAATTTATGCTTAAACTTTAAAAATTCATACGTTAGGCTCTAGTTTCACCTATCTATTTTTAGGGTCGCTACAGGGTGTATACATTGGATTCCACATTTAGCTCACGTGATTTGTGTCGGTTAATAATAGCTCCCATAGTTAGATTCTTAGTACATTGAACAAGTTTTCAACACTTACCTCAATATAGAGTTCAACATGTTATCTCCATGGTTAGTCCTTGGTCATTGAATTAAGTTCTGTTTTCAGTTATACTTCAGTACATATCTATATGCTTGTTCAGATTATATCATTGCTCGGTTATGCATTGGTTTGTTTCTATACTTTGTTCATCTTAGCATATTTATACCCTGCATGATCAGTACATTCAAAGTACTGACACATACTTTTGCGCTACATCATTTCATGTTGTATGTTCAGGAACTCAACATCCAGATCACGCTTAGTTCGATTCCCAGTCCGAATTTAGCAGCTTCAATTGTGAGTCCTTATACTTCGAGGATAATAGGCATGCTTTACATTTCCGTCTTTATTTCAGTTTTTAGTCTTGCTAGAGTTAGCTGGGGACATGTTCCAGCAACTCAATTCAGTTAGAGGCTTTTCAGACATAGTAGTAGATTCAGCTCGAGTGTTCAGTGTTGTTTCAGTCATCACTAAACTCTTATGATATTTTATATATTCAGACTAGTTGGGTTTTTCCCCATTCCAGATATCCACTATTTGTATCTTCCGCATTATACACAATTTACTCCGTTATTTCTTTAATATGCTTGTTATATGTCAGACTCAGGGTTAGTTTGGGATCACTTGTGATCCTAGGTCTTGTGTTATGTCTAGGGGGTAGCCTCGGGGCATGAAAAACTTGGTATCAGAGTATTTGGTCAAGATTCGTATGTGTCTATAAGCCACACTAAGTAGAGTCTCTTTCATGGGTCTAAAGCGTGCCTCATCTACGAGGGAGAGGCTACAAAGTGTTTTAAGAAAATACTTCACTTCTTTCGCTATTCTTATCGTACGTGAGATGTGATTAAACTTCTCCTTTCCAATCCATCGTTGTACATTTCAGATCATGCCTCCTCATAGAGCTAATGCACGGAATGCTAACACTCGCAATACTAAAGCAGTTCCTCCAGTCCTGAATCATGAGGTTTTGAATGCGGAGTTCCGTAACACGATCTAGCTATTGGCTCAAATAGTAGCAAACCAGGCTAATCAATAGGCCCCAGTTCCTACAAATCCCACCGGTGGATCAACTACAGCTAGGGTTCTAGTTTTTGTTCATATGAATCTACCGGATTTCTAGGGTCGAAGATTAGTGAGGACCCACAAAACTTCATTGATGAGGTTAAGAAGATTCTTGTAGTAATGCAAGTGACTAGTACTAAGAGTGTTGAACTAGCATCCTATCAACTCAAGGATGTGGCTTATATATGGTTCATGCAGTGGAAGGAAAATAGGGGTGAGAATGCAGCTCATGTGATGTGGGACTATTTTACTGGAGCTTTTTTGGACAGGTTCTTCCTGAAGGGGTTAAGGGAGGCTAAGGTTCAGGAGTTTATGAACTTGAAGCAGGGTTCAATTTCAGTCCAAGAATACGGACTGAAGTTCACTCAGCTCTCCACGTATGCTCCACATATGGTTGCTGATTCGAGGGTACAAATGAGCAAATTCTTGTTGGAGTCTCCAATTTAGTCAAGACTGAGTGCAGGATTGCTATGTTGTTAAGGATATGGATATCTCTAGACTCGTGACTCATACTCAGTAGGTTGAGAGAGATAAGCTTAGGAAAATGACTAAGGACAACTAAAAGGCTAGCACGAGTAATTATGAATACTCTCAGCAAAAGTCGGGTAGTGGAAATCACTCACAGTTTCAACAAAAAGGCTAGCTCTCCATCCCCTATGTTTTGACAGGATCAGAAAGCAAGGGCATCAGGCTCTAAGTCACATGGGAGTGCTTCAGGTTGCCGTACTTTTCCAACTTTCCCAAAGTGTGGTAAGAATCATCTGAGTGAGTGTCTTGCTGGCAAAGAGGGGTGTTATTCTCCTGATGTGGTCACTGGTACGTTACAAGTCTTCCATTTAGATATTTATGCATTGTTAGACCCAAGGGCTACATTGTCTTTTGTGACTCCCTATATAACAGTAAACTTTGGTGTCAATGTAGAAATTCTCTTAGAACCATTCTTAGTCTCTACTCCAGTTAGTGACCCAGTTATAGCTAGAGAGGTATACATAAATTGTCCTATCACAATCTCTCATAAAATCACCTCAGTAGACCTTGTAGAGCTAGAAATGGTAGATTTTGATATCATTCCAAGCATGGATTGGTTACATTCTTGTTATGCCTAAGTCGATTGTAGAACTAGGATCATTCGGTTTCAGTTTCCAAATGAGCCCGTCTTAGAGTGGAAGGGTAATAACTCAGTTCCTGTAGGTCGATTTATCTCTTACCTTAAGGCTAGGAAAATGATTTCTAAAGAGTATATCTATCATCTTATTCGGGTCAAGTATTCAAACTCTGATACCCCTACTCATGAGTCAGTCGCGGTGGTAAATTAGTTTCCAGAAGTGTTCCTAGAAGATCTTCCAGAGTTCCTATCGAAAGAGAAATCAACTTTGGAATAGATCTCCTTTTGGATACCCAACCTATTTTGATTTCCCCTTACAAAATGGCTCTAGGTGAGCCAAAGGAATTGAAAGTACAGTTGAAAGACCTTTTAGATAAGGGCTTCATCAAATCGAACATCTCTCCACGGGGTGCTCCAGTGTTGTTCGTACGCAAGAAAGATAGTTTCCTCAGGATGTACATTGACTATCGTCAGTTGAAGAAAATCACACTTAATAATAAGTATCCCATCCGTTGGATTGATGACTTGTTCGACCAACTTCAGGGTGTTAGTTGCTTTTCTAAGATAAACCTTAGATCGACTATCATCAACTTAGAATCAGAGATAGTGAAATCTCAAAGACAGCCTTCAGGACTAGGTATGGTCACTATGAATTTCTAGTTATGTCTTTTGGACTAACGAATGCTCCTACAAATTTCATGGACTTAATGAACAATGTGTTCAAATAAAATTTGGACTTGTTCGCCATCGTCTTTATTGATGATATCCTCATTTGTTCTCGCAGTGAGGAGAGCATGCAACTCATATCATAGTTGTTCTGCAAAACCTCAAAGATCACTAGCTATTTGCTAAGTTCAGAAAATATGAATTTTGGTTGTAGTCTATCACTTTCCTTGGTCATGTGGTATCCAGCGAAGGGATCCAAGTAGATTCTCAGAAAATTGAGACAGTACAACACTAGCCCAGACCCACATCTCCGACTTATATTAGAAGTTTCTTGGGTTTGGCCAGTTACTATCGGAGGTTTTTTGAAGGATTTTCGTCCATAACTTCCCCATTGACCAAGTTGACTCAGAAGAAGGTCAAGTTTCAGTGGTCAGATGAGTGTGACAAAAGCTTCTCAGAACTGAAGACTAGGTTGACTACAACTCATGTCTTGACTCTACCAGATGTGTTAGACGGTTATGTGATTAATTGTGATGCATCCATGGTCGACCTAGGTTGTGTGTTGATGCAGCGAGGTAAGGTCATAACTTATGCTTCTAGACAACTTAAGGTCCATGAGAAAAACTAACCGACTCATCACCTCGAGTTTGCAGTCGTAGTGTTTGTCCTTAAGATTTTGAGACATACTTGTATGGTGTTCACGTTGATGTGTTCACAGATCATAAGAGACTCCAGTATGTGTTCACCCATAAAAAGTTAAATCTTCGTCAGAGGAGATGGCTTGAATTCCTCAAAGACTATGACATGAATGTGCTCTATCATCTGGGTAAGGCCAATGTAGAGACTGGCACCCTCAGCAGACTATCCATGGGTAGTGTAGCACATGTTGAGAAAGAGAAGAAATAATTAGCCAAAGATGTTCGCCTAATTGCTTGCTTAACAATTCGCCTTATGGACATGTCAGATGGTGGTGTGATAGTTCATAATGGGTCATAATCTTCATTGGTAGCGGAGGTTAAGGAAAATAGGATAGCAATCCTATATTACTTCAGTTGAAAGGTGTAGTTCATCAGTAAAGAGTTGAGGTTTTCTCCCAAGGAGAGATAGTGTGCTTCGTTACTAGGGTCGCTTATGTGTTCCTGTGGGTTAGTTGAGGAAGAAAATCCTTACAGAATCCCATAATTCTGGGTATTCTATTCATCTGGGTGCCACTAAGATGTACCGTGATCTAGGGAATTCTTTTGGTGGAATGGCATGAAGAGAGACATCACAGGTTTTGTAGCTATGTGTCCTAACTATCAATAGGTTAAAGTAGAACATCAGAAACCAGGAGGCGCGACTCAAGAGATTAGCATTCGTACGTGGACGTGGGAAGTGATAAACATGGACTTCATTACGATTTTACCTCATACTTGCAGACAACATGACTCCATTTGGGTGATAGTGGACAGAGTCACTAAGTCAACTTACTTCTTGGTTGTCAAGAATATTGATTCAGTGGAGGATTACGCTAGACTTTACATTAGCGAGATAGTCAAGTTACATGGGTTCCCCATGTCTATCATCTTAGATAGGGGTCCTCAATTTCCCTCGCATTTCTAGAAATCAGAAAGTTCTTGGTACTCAAGTAAATCCCAGTACAACATTTCATCCACAAACGGATTGTCAGACAGAGCGTACCATTCAGACCTTAGAGGGCATGTTGAGATCTTGCATGATCGATTTTAAGAATAGTTGGGATGATTACCTACCTCTTATAGAGTTTACCTATAATAACAACTTCCATTCTAGTATTCAGATGGCCCCTTATGAGGCAATATATGGGCATAGGTGCAGATCTCCGGTGGGTTGGTTCAAAGGAGGTGAAGCAGCCTTGATTGGGCCAGATTCGGTTCATGAGGCTATGGAAAAAGTTCAACTCATCAGAGACATACTAAAGAAAACTAAGAGTCATTAGAAGTCCTATGCAGATGTGAGGATGAGGGACTTAGAGTTGAAATCAATGATTGGGTTTTCCTGAAGGTGTCACCCATGAAGGGGATGATGAGATTTGACAAAAAAATGAAGCTCATTCCTAGATATGTAGGTCCTTACAAATTCCTAAAAAGGCTTGGTAAGGTGGCTTATGAGTTAGAGTTGCCAGCAGAACTAGCAGCAGTCTATCTAGTCTTTAACATTTCCTTGTTGATGAAGTGTGTGGGTGATCCGACATCGATAGTACCTTTAGACAGTGTGGCTGTGAAGGATAGTTGTAACACTCCGAAAAACTAATGAAGTAAGCTAGAACCTAAAATGTAGTATAGTAGCCTGAATGGGGTTTAACCTAAAGGTTAGAGTCGTACAATAACTTCTCTTAATTAGTACAAGTGTTTTAGGACTTAAACGTCAAGGCATGAAACCCCAAGGACCAACGAAGGGTCCTTGAGGAGGACCTTGAAGGCAGCCAAAAAACTGTCAAG
>JAJOOF010062921.1:0-45000 GCA_029582545.1 Solanum lignicaule | reverse complement strand
TAATCATAGTATTAGGATTCGAATCCAGGTGGAGGGGTTTTTCTTAGTTGAATACAGAAAAGCCCCGTCAATGCAATAGGTTTGGGGTTTCTAGAAGCAATCTCCCTATCCCATAACTATGTGCCCACATAGGTCTTTAGCTAGTGGATCGACCTAAAAGCTAATACACTTAGTTCTACCTGAGGCAAGTAGGACATCTCTTTTCGGTGTGGGACATGACACCGGATTCCATGTAGCTCAACATGGTCTATGTCGGTTAAGGCTATTTGCCTACATGACAAGGACAAGAACAAGAACATGTAATATGATCAAGAACATGAGTTATGTGCTATGGTTGTGCTATGGTTACTTAAGAGGTTCTACTTGGTATGAATGGGGGTATGGGACTTTATTCATGCATTGCACGAGTGGGCTTATGAGTGAACATAGTATATTCCTCCTATGATATGATGATTTATGAGTTAATGCATTCTTTACATGAATTATGAACCATGAACATGAACTATACTTATGATTTCTTAATGAGCTTTACTTTGTGTGATTGGGGGTATGGGACTTCACTTATACATTGCACAGGTAGACTTATAAAAGGATTATGGTGTGGTTTCCTTATGCTATAGAGATATGTGAATTCATGCAAGTGTGATATGGTTTGTTGCTAAGTATGACTTTACTTGTTTCAAGCTAGGAGCATGGATGTTTACTTGTCTATGAGGGTTGATTATGTAATTACACTATAGTGCATGATGATTCTTAAAAGTTGATAAAAAGCATTGTTTCAACTAAATTGTCCCTTTTTGCATGATTTAAGGATTTTTATGCATGGCTTCCATACTTAGTATAATATTTGTGCTAACCCATATTTCCTACATTTTCTATAAGTGTAGGTTCCGGTCGTTGAGGTATACTTCTCCCTTTTGAGTAGAGCTTGGATTGACTATTCTCCACGCCCAGTGAGTCCTGATGGTTCGAGGACAAGACTTATTCATTTCTAGTTCCTTTTGTACTTTCTCTTTTGAGACTATATTGTAAAAGCCTGTGACCCTTATTGATTCTCGATTGTATTAGGTAGTTTTTGAGACATGGTCTAGACTTCTATATTGGTTTTATGAAAAAGACTTCGATTGTAAAAAGTTTTAAATTCCATATCATTTCTATAACTTATGTTTATGATTATGCTAAGAGCGTGTATGAGACCCCCTTCGGGGTCAAGTACACCATAATACATATAGGGGGTACCCCTGGGTCATGAAAATAGCCTCACCTATGAGGAGATTCTAGTTGAGATTCTTGACTTCTGGTTCGTAGGTTGAGAAATAAGTAAGTCGCTTCAAGTAAAGGTTTTGTGGAGGAGTCAGTCCGTATAGGGACCTACTTAGGAAACAGAAGCAGCCATGATGGACAAGTATCCTCACCTCTTTCCTTCTAATCCTATTTTAGCTTGAGGTAATAGTTACTCTCTGGTCTCTCAGTTTACTTTTGTGCATTTCACTCTCAACATCTTATTCCCTCGTTTATCATTGCATTCTAGCATATTTGCATGTTTATGAAACTCAATTCTTATAGATATCAGTTTCTAATATTCAGTTGGTAGGGATTTCAACTCTTCCTTCAAAGCTCACCTTATTTAGTCTTCATTCGAGGAGGAATGATCCCAAGGGCGAGATATTGTAGCACATCAGAAATCTACCTAAGACTGGATAGGAGAAAAAGGGTGAACCCCGGAGGGGTTCAGGGGACCACGACCCGTCACCCTCATTGTGGTCCACATCTAGCCAAGCATTGAGGACCACAGACCCCTCCACGGGCCTTAAACCCCACAAGGTCCGATAAGTGTCCCGTGAAATAGACCATGTACAACCCTAACTCACTTTGAAGAACCACAGAGGCCTGCACCGCCGTGGTGCTTCACACGGTCCATGAAGTAGATCGTGAGTGGGGCAGTTTAGCTTTTAAGTTGAAGGTCAACTTTAAACAGTCATATCTTTTAGCATAAAATGAATTAGCTGGGCCATGACCTATCAAATTAAAGATAACTGATTCTTTTTTCTAACTCCACTGAGTTTGCTAAAATCCAAGCTCGGAGTAAAATTTTATGCACATTTTAGTGAAACCCTGTTGGGCAGGGAATCTTCACAAGCTGCTAGACGGGCCTTGGTCATCATGATGGCCCGTGAAGCCTGTCTTAAAGTCACTTCGGCAGCTGTTAAGTTAGGGTCGCGTTGGTCTTTTCCTTATGGATTGTGCACTTAAACTACGTCGTTTGATGCCTAAAATATGTAGGTTTACTCTGTCTAAGCCTAATAATCTAATTAGATAATACCCAGAACCCTCATTATCCAAAAATCACCCAACTTAGAGCGAAAAGAAAAGGAAAAGTTGACTGCCTCTCCCAAGAACAATCAGGAGTGTTCTTCGAAGTTCATTCCCGAAATCTAAAGGATTTCTTTGTAGATTTTTTCACCAGGTATGTGAGATTTCACTAGTGGGTTTCTTTCACCCATTAGGTCCCTATAATTCAGTTAGTTCTTCGAATTCTCATAAACTGTTCTGACTTAAGGTTTCTAGTTTTTTAAGATTTATTGTGACTATGGTTCCTTTGATCTAAATAAACTTGTTTCTTGATTATTTAATATAATTCCATGCATATCACTCAAAATCCTAGCTTGTGTAAAGTTATCCTAGTTCATGAATTATACTTGCTAGGCCAACCAGACAGAAATTCATGCTTCAGATTTCGAATGTCATAATCTCAGTATATAAATGTTGCATTCTCAATTAGCATGTCAATTTTTGAGCTATTTAGTATTTAGTGCATTTTAGCATCATGAATATTTAGATGGGAGTATACTTAGCACCGAGTTGGACTAGGGTTCAATGTACCCTCAAAGTCCCAGAACTACGTGCCCGTGTAGGTTTATAAGTCCCTTCAGTTGGACATCGATTTTAGTGATCACGCCACAGTCATGCCTTTATACCCTTGGCAGGGTATATTGGGTCCTCTCGATGGGGCGTATACATCGGACTCCACGTCGAACTCACGTGGTTTATGTCGGCAAGTAGTAGCTCCCAACTCTTAGTTCATCGACCATGTTTACAACATTTACCTCAATATACAATTGATCATTTTATCTTCATGATTAGTACTTGGTCATTGCATTTAGTTCAGTTTTCAGTTATACTTCACTACATATCTATATCCTTGTTGAGATTACTGATTATATCATTGCTCAGTTTTGCATTGGTCAGTTTATATACTTTGTTCAGCTTAGCATATCTATATCGTGCATGCTCAGTATATTAAAAGTAGTGACACATACTTCTGCGCTATATCGTTTCATGATGTAGGTTCAGGCACTCAACATTCAGATCAAGCTTAATTCGATTCGTGGTTGCCTGAGTGGATTGTGGAACTCTATGAACCTCTTCATGGTTAAAAAATATGGGTTGTACTATCAAACCACGATCTGTAAAATCATTCATAGAACTTGGGTTAGTTTAGTACTATTTGAACCTCTCACATGTCCAAAGTATGAGTCGTACTATCAATCTATGACTTGTACTGATAACTTGTAGTGCCTGAGAATGAAAATTTCATATTGGAGCATCTTTGATAAAACGATCATAACACTTTACTATGGCCTCGGATTTATGAAAGCTTGGTGGCGTTGGAAAGAGACTCAAATACCTTAAATATGGTGGGTGCATAACTATTTATATTCTATGAGATGTGCTTGTTTAAAGTTGACCTAAGTAAAAACTTATAGTAAACCTCAATTGGTAATGAAGCATTCAATACTACTATGTCCTAGAAGGTTCTTCTAACCTTAATAATATCCAAATATACAAATACACCGAATAGTTGAACTTAACACATATATACAGTATCAAATCATCAGGTTTGGGCTTATACACATTCAAATAACGGTTCAAATTTTTTCTTAGAAGTTGCGTGGTGTTACAAATATCTTAAGCAAAAAGCATAAGAACTTCAGTTTGAGTTCCCTCTTGCAGCGTGATCACACACATTGCTATATTTCTAGGGAGACAAGAGGCAGAGGCCTCGAATGAAGTTATCACGGGTAATGTTACAACATGTCATTGACTTGCTACAATTTTATTTGATCTTTGTTCCACTTATTTCTATTAGGCTTCATATTTTGCACTAGGTCTTAACATGATATTGATATTAGTAAATTTACACTCTTTTTAGCTGTGTTTCCCCCCGTTTATACTCTGTTTTGAGGATAACATTGGTAAATACTCTTACTCATTGTCCATTACATGATTTACATCTTAAAAAATATGTTTTGTACAATGTAGCTTAAAATACCTTTAAATAAACTAAATATGGAGTGAAAATGGCACGATATTGCAAAGCCAGGCTAAAGGAAAGTAGTGGTGCTCGCTGCACAAGGTAAAAGGATAAGCGGGTTTAAAATAACCCTCTTCTAATATTTAGTTGATAAAAGGACTAAGACGTGATATTTGAATTGCTATCATGGAACCTAGGATTGGGATATAGTTGTCTAATGGTTCATTAGTTGAAATATTTTTATCATTGTTTCATTGTATCTTATCATTCAAGGAGATAATATGCCTATATGGTCTCAAATTCAAAAATAGATCTATTTAATAGATTAAAAGAGAGTTTTTAGTCTAAGGGTTCTCTTATAATACCAATATGCTTAATTGATAACATGTGATCCTCTTAATTAATTTTTTAAAGTTAATTCATTGTTCAAGGAGACTTGTAGCACTCGCTATTTGTGTTGAGAAATGCATTCTTATATTATTGTTGTATTTGAAACGTATTTAATTACTATGATACTGCATACTCATTCCTTATCATGTATTATAAGATTGATACTAATAAAATCAACATTTTAAAAATAAATATGCATGCACGAGGGAAATAGGTTCGGATAATTAATTATTGATGATATCAAGGAATAAAAAGAGTAGTTTGCATTTTCAAGGAAAATAGTTTGGGGGAGTATATGGACTGCGCAATTCCCCTAGGGTACCACCTCTCAGCATATTCTAAGTAGAGAAGGTACACTGATAGAATAATTAGACAATGCATTAAAGTAAATTGCACATCTTTAATATTATTATTATGCCTTATATTTTTTTAATTGTGTCACGATCCAAGACTATCCCCTAGATATGACATGATTTCTAGATTCATGAGTGACCCTAAGCTAACCACATAGCATAGCATGACACTAAGATAACATTCATAATCGTACAAACTGGAAAGTAGAATAAAGGCTCAAATGACTAGCATAGCATAAAAGAGAAGTACGATACGAAGATATCATACATGGAACACAATGTATGAAAAACCTATACACATAAGTGAGTTGCTAGGAAAAATTCCTATCTCACTTGAACAATCAAAAAATGAAAAGTAAAGTCTGAAATGAGCATACGAAGGTACATCCTCAAACTAGAAGGACTCACCAAAATAGTACAATGTTGATGGGAATCTGTACTAACCACGGCTTGAAGGATGCGCATCAAAACCTATATCAATAACATTATAAAACAATATAGGTTAAAAAGTATATGATCAATACTCAGAGTATACTGCGTATGGGGAAAATACATAAACATAACATGATAAGTCTGCAATGACCAAGTAAACATGTTATGTAAAATTGATGATTTGATCGGAAAACAAAGTACAAGGTCATGAAATATTATGAAAATCATATTATATTGTCGGAGACGCTGTTAACCAACATAAATCATATGATCTACCATATGGAGTTAAGTCTACTGTTGCCACAAAGAAAAGTGAGTGTCCCACTTGCCAAGGTAAGAACCATGAGATCTCAGCTAAGATGGATCTACTAGCTAATGTTATCTACGACAAATAATATCGGGGACATGTAGTTCTGGAAAAAAAAAATCTATTAAAGGTCTCCTGCCTCTATTAATGGGTGAACCTTCATCTCTTGGTCCACTCGGTACTAAGTACACTCCCACCGGTAAACATGAATAAATTTGGAAACAATATTAATTTGATAATACAGAGTCATTCATGAAAAATATGATAAGCTCCTTAAATCATAATAACATAACATAATCTGAGAGACAATTTATCTCAAAACGTCTAAATCATGATAATCATACAAACTAAATGATACTTTATCTGTAAGCATCCTTATTCACAAAACTCCGAGTTCATGAAGCTTGCATGTGAAAATTACATAATTGCGATAATGAAAATACTTGCATGTCATGGGTTCATAGAAATATCATTGAAAATATTTAATTATAATCAATTTATGCATAACAAGATCAATCGTGAAGAAAAAATCAAAATTCAACAAGAACCCATAAGAAATTATAAATCCTTAAATTTAGGAAAATCATAAATTGAGAAATTGAGGTTCTTTGGGACTCAATGGATAAAGAAGGACCCATTGATGAAGTTTCCGCATACCTTGATAGAAACCCAAGGTGAAATCCTTCAATATAGACTTGAGATGTTTGAGCCCTAGATTGCTTGAGGGAGAAGACTTGAGAGAGGAAATTGGAATTTGAGAGAATAAGAGCCAATGAGGTGGTTAAGGGTCTTAGGAGTCAGTTAAACTATCCTAAATAAGCCTAAAATGATATATTTTAGGTATTAAAGGAGTGAAAAAGACCCAATTAACCCTAATTAAAAATTATCAAACAGGCACCACGACACAGTATACGAACCACAAATCCCTTTATGGGCCGTAGAAACCTGTTCTCAGAAATCAACTGAAATTCCTGAGTTTTAGAACTTGAACCATGAAACCTCTTTTATGACCTGCAATGTCCTCCACGACCCATATTGTCCATTCGTGGAATCCAACTACTGAAATTCATCAAGTCTCAGAAGAATGAACTACGAACCATTTCCTCGACTCGTAGGCATTAGTACAACTTATAGTAACCTCTCATAAAAGTCAATATACTGAAAAATTTCAAATCCGAAGTCTGAATTCATGAGATTAACTATGATTCATAGTTCCTTGTACGATTCATACTGGTTGCTTGTACTTACCATCATGAAGTTCTGAATTTTTGAAGTTTCACGACTTGTTTCTACAAGCCTATCCACAACTTGTAGATTCAACCACGACCCGTATAAACTTCTCGTAGTACTGAACCAAAATTCTGAAATCCTATGTATGAATTAGGAATCCCTTCCATGAGCCATAGAAACTTGTACAGCCCATAACACACACTTAGAAACCACAAAAATCTGCAGACTTCTGATCTTTTCTGCTGCAGTTTTCCCTGATCTACACTAAAGGACTTCCGAGGTGTTGGAACTACTAGGAAAATTTCAAAGTGCATGGTTTATATTATTCTTTGTATTTTATGGTTATTACTTTTGCTCGGTTGGTTTATTGATACCTACTGAGTATGTCTGGTTGTACTTATACTACTCTTGCTGCATAATTTTTTATGAAGATCCTGACATCCACACATCCTAATCTGGCAGAGGCAGTCATTTATTCGGAGTTATAGGGAGAGCTCCTTGTGCTCGAAGACTTGGCCAATCTTCGTCTATGTTTCAAATATGTCTTTCTACTTGTTAGACAATTAAATTTATTGTACATGATATTTTTTTTTTGTTTTGGAAAATTCTTGTAAGAGTAACACTGAGTCTTGGGATAGTTATATTTTAATATTCTTGCTTTATTATGAAAGATTCAAGCTTTTGAGGATTATTTTTATTATTATTTAATTACTTGCGCATTTAATTTATGTTTCTGTGTATTTTTGGAAGGATTGGCTTATCTACATAGGTGTTGAGGTAGGTGTCATATAGACCATAAATTTTGATTTGTAAAAAGGATATGTAATTCAAATAAAAAAATTTATTAATAGATAACTTAAGTTCTGGGAGGGTCAATCACTTTCACTAAATGACTATGATAGGTTTTCAACAACACCCGAAAATCTCTGTCTTTTATATTTTTGTCTTTTAGTTTTCCCGTATAGTATAGTACGTTTAGGATCACTTCTCTATATCTTACAAGTTCGTACCCATATTAATAAGTCTTTGGTGTTATAGTAGTTTTCCACATTCTAATTAAATTTAGTGTTATGTTTTGTGTAAGACTTATTTTTCGCTTATATTTAATTTATATTTCATAATGTTTGTTAAATGATTGGTAAGTGAATAATTACCTTGCCAATCTGTGGTATTAGGATTTGTGTAATATTGACCCTATTTGGTTCATGAGAAAAATGTAATTCCTAATTGAATAAGCATGTCAGTATAATATTTTTGTTCCTATTTATTTTATTGAATTTTAAAAATTAGCAAGCTAATCAATAGATGAAGATTTAGTTAATCTACTATACATCTACTCTGAAGATGAAAATTTAGGCAATATATACAAGTTATGCATAATTGCACTCACCTCCAATCTAGATTTAAAATTATGTTGGTATCCCTCTTACGAAAGTTTTATTGCAATGATACCTCTTTAGAAGATGATTGATGGAAAAAGGAGAAACAAATTCCTTAATTAATTAAAATTTCTTTTTAAAATAAAGAACAATAAAAGTGCCTAAAACTTCAAAGTTATTGACAACCATTCATATAGAATACCAAAACTTTATAATTATTTTGTAGTTCAATTCTATATGATGATATTGCCTTTTAGTTTAGTCTGTCTTTCTGTTTATTTCATACAAAAACTCCTTTATTAGAATAGTTTCCATTGAAAATATTTTTTTCTTGTTTGTTTTGCTATTATTTTTTATTAGATTTAAAAGGCATAAGTAAATTTAAAAATTAATAAAATATGTAATGAGTATGTATGATGATTTATATTAGTAACAATAAATTTTAATAATTTGTATACTTTTTCAAGACTTCAATATTTTCGATAATTTTCATTTGAAAAAAGTAAAGAGGAGGTAACTTTATGCCATCGAACTATAAGGGAGTCTTTCATAAATTTTACATCTTGATTCCGTCAGGGAATAAATTCTAAAATTTAGAAGTCAAATAACAGAAGAAAGTTTCTATAAATTTGAAGGTTTGGGTTGAGCATGTACTCATTAAATTTTGAGTTTCTGGTATACATTGAGAAAGAAATTATTGTATCTTTTCATTTCCTTTTGTTGTAAACATGGAATCAAAGAATTCCAATGTTGATTTAGCACTTGCAAAAGACAAACGTGTTGAGGGTGTTAAAATCTCTCAAATAAAAATCACTATTTAAGAAAGCAAAAGAGCTTTCCATCTTATGTGGAATCCTGTCATTATTTTCTCAATCGGCGGTCAACCAATTTTATTTGGAACGCCCGATGTGGAAACGGCTGTCCAACAATTTATTCAGGGTAACCATCCAACCGCACCTCAATTTTATATGAAGATGAAAAAGAATGAAGAAGAAAAGAAGGAGAAAGGAAAATTTGCTGAAGATAATATCACACATCGATAATTAGAGGATTTTGAGTCTCCTTATTTGGGAAATCTTTTGAAGTTGTACCATGGGCTCACAAAATTTGAAGATTTATTGAATAAGGAGACTGATCTCACACAATTGAATCAAGAGACCGAGAAACATGAAAATCCAAAAATTGTACCTAAAATGAATGTGGCTAGATCTTCGTGTATACCAGTTGATATGCTTAGTCCTTAAATAAAAGCTTTTATAAAGCAGATTCCAAAAATAATTATTATGTATGTTGTTTCTTCATTATTTTATATCATAAGCACTGAACTTTTAAAGTAATGATTGTTTGTTGTTGTGTAATGACCTATCAATCAACTTGATTAATAGAACTTTTTTATCCGAAATGATAATTTTCGTAAGTTGATTATATATTTATTATAACTTTTTGGGATGAGTTACATGGTCTCTGGGGATTAAAATTTATTTTAGAGAAGACATTTGAAACCTTTGTTGTTGACTCATAAAGCATAGGATAATTATCTCGTTCAGGGAATGATTTCTCATGTGGAAAAAAATATCTTTGTAAATATCTTTGATGTGAATACTCTTATATTATATTCTAAATTTCTGGTAAATCTTCATTCAATAACTAATGCAACTCCAATGTATGATACTGAAGCTTGTCCATTTTGATGTGTTTCCTTCCCTTTGATTGCATCTCCTAGGATCCATAGAATATGTCATCTCCTTTATCTAATGATTGATTAGCTAGGGAGTCAGCTAGCTTGTTTCCTTCCCTTAGAATATTGTAAATTTGTGCTTGTCTATTTGCTAAAATTATTTAAATTTTTGGATCAATGTTGCAATATTCCATGGAGGTTTCCAAACCTCTTTTATTACTTGTTTATGAGGAATAAAATCGGTCTTATAATTATTTTCATAAGTTGGGCTTTTTGTCAGCGTCTACATGCTTCAAAAATAGCTTTAGCTTCAACCTCAGTATGTGTAGTAGAATTTTTGTTTCTTTTGCATAAAAAAGTTTCCATGGAAATGTGTCATGATCAAAGTCTACACCTTATGTGTCATCGGCACTTAAAATCACAAATATCCAAGGTGGAACCATGATACTAGCATACTGTTAATGAATAACTGAACATTCTATATAATGTGAGTGGAAGTTAAAACATAACTAAATAAAGATATGCTTAAATATAAGACATAATGCAACAGCTGCAAATCCATTGAAGACTACTGAATAACTAATGTTTGAATTTAAGGTTATGCTGATTAAAATGAAATAGATATGGCTATTGACACCCAATTTTCACCCTCCACAATTTAATTAATTTTGAAGCTTCTTAAATTTCAAACAAATTGAAGTAGTTGTTTTGGAAAAAATCAAAAATACTTTTGAAATCATTTTCAAGGCAATTTATCATTTTTACTATAAAATATATCTCTATATACTTAAAATATATAGATTTATATAATTTTTCAATTTGAATAAATAGTTAGTAAATCGTTTTACCAAAAATAGAATTTTAATTAAGTGCGCATCTTATTTCCTTTAAAACTGATCACAATTTTAAAAAGATATTTCTTTTCGAAATAATTATTTTTTGTTGTCGAAGTTAAGAAGCTTAAATAATTAATTAGATTCATAATTTATCTCGTTTTCATTTTATCGAATTTGAACTAAAACAATTTGAATTTGGTGAAAATGTGAACCAAGAGACCTATTCCCTCATGAAATTCTTTTAATTCAATTGGGCCTCTAAACCTAGCAAAATCAACAAATACTTGAGCCATTTTTGAAGATCCGGCTCACCCCCTTATTCTTGAACCCAAGTCCTCTAGACTCTTCTCTTCCTCTTTCTCAACAAACGAAAAAAATGCACTAGTAACCTTACGAATTCTAGGTCCCAATTGGTTATGCCTCCTCAAATTTTCATTTCAGTCCATCGGTCTCGTACGTTTGAGCGTGCTTGGCGCGACATTAATGGCAGGATTCTAGGTCCCAATCGGTTAACCTATTGGACATTTGTTTGATCATCGTGTAAATAAGAAAATGTATTATGTTAGAGGGTAATCTGTTAAAGATCACCTAATTTACATCTTGTTTGAGTTGTTTAGTAATTTTAAGACATCAATCAGCTGGCCTATTTTATCAGACCTTTAACGTTTGTTTCCCTTATTTATAGTTGCAATATTCCGTCCATTTCAAATGTTTAATTGTTAAATTTTGTAGCATAATGTGTTGTTGTTAGTTTACCTTTCTGTCTTAGAATATAATTGGTGTGCTTGGCCTTAATTTTATTCATTCAAGGTATCTTTGTTTTGATTACATTCCAGTCTTTGAATGTGAAATTATCTACTCTTCACATGTGCTAATTCTTCTCCCTTTTCTCCTTTCTTCATATGTAATACCACCTCCAGTCCTTGAACTCCTCGCTCCCTTGCATTTTCCTTTCTTGGAGTCAACCTCATCTGAGTCGTGAAAGGGAAGCTAATATTAATGGGTTAAAATGCAAATCAGTAACAGCATCCCCAATGGGCTAAAAATTGAAGTTTTGGACTTAAAAGTCCCGTATAACAAAAATCAGCAGCAACGACAGTAGCCCAAAGGGCTGGAAATTTGAAAAATTGGACTTGAAAAGTTCAATTTGAGTGCAGCAGTAGTAGCAGGAACCAGAAAGGGGCCAAAGTTTTTTTTTATCCATTTCTTTATTTTATTTAGTTATCTACCCTATTTGTGAATATATGTTGATTATCGCTAATAACTAATTTAACTCTTAATTATCTTAGATGAATCCTTTGGAGGTTTTTAAATGACTTTTATGTTTCGTTATTTGTTTATTCAAGTATTCAAATTTTCAAAACGCGCTTAAGCTCTTAGACTAACTTGAGAATTATCCATATTTTTTCATAGTTAGAAATTAGCTTTGAATCCACGTTGATGAGATTGAGCTAACCATTTAGTTCAAAATCTTAACTCGTATAACTTGTTATGTTCAAAAATATTTCGAAAAATATATTTTTCACAAGTAATTTTAAGTTTTTCCTTAAAAATTCTCCAACTTTTAAATCTGTTGGTCAACCACGTGTTAACGGATTCTCTAAGATGCCTAAACCTTTCTTACAAAATTATTTGAACCCTTACCCGACTCCTAAATTAATCATTTCTCCAAAAAATTATAAATTTTCCAAAGTTGGGAAATGGTTTCGAAACGCTAGTTTTCGAAATCGGGTCGTAACAGAGTAGCGACTCCACTGGGGATTCATCTAGGTTCTAACCAAAAGAATTTTATCGTTTGGATAACTATTATTGTATTCATTGTTACTTTATGCAATTATGTGTTTAAATTTTGTATATTAACTGTCATATTGCATTCATGGCATTTCCGTCACCACGACATAAATACAGTATATTAAAGAACGGTTTGGCGAAACCGAAACCAAACTTTCTTATACTTAACCCTGTTTCGAAATGATTGACAATTTATTGGTACGTTAGACGTCCAATGGTTGTGGTGAGTTTCAGCCTAAGTTGTTCGCTTGGGTTTTCGATATTTCAAAAGCCACTCCTAGTCAACTAGCGTAGAGTGAAACTAAATTCCGAATTTAATGCATTTTGAACTAAGTTGACCCAACACCCAAGGCGTGTTGAGTCCATTAGAAGACCACCTTATGTCTAATTGATCACCGGTCAATATAAGACGATCATTCAACTATTTGTTAAATTTGAAGGACATGTATGTCGATTTGTGCGTACCATTATCCCTTGGGGTTGGATTTTTATTTTATAGGTAGTTTGTTTGTTTAAGTCAAAGGAAGATCCTCCTCATCCGGAAGAAATTCAAAAGCATCAAGAAGTTTGGGAATGAAGATTTCATATGGAAGCTTAGTTTAGTTTACCATTGTACCCCTATGTGGGACTAATATTTATTTCCCTCTCCTCTAATATGTATCCCCATTTGTTTTATTCATAAGATTTTTATAAATATTTTTGGGGCAATGGAATATTTCACAAACGATATACGCATCCTTCAAATGAGGCTTACCTTTGGCTTAAAAGGTATAGGATGCGTTATATTGTTTATATGTTAATTGCTACAAATTTGTTTCGTTTGTGCTTGTTTGAACTTTGTTCATATACATATGTTTTGCTTTGAACATAATTAGTCTGTTCAAATGTCTATGTTTTGCTTTTAACTTTTGTTTCCCTTATTTATAGTTGCAATATTTTGTCCATTTCAAATGTCGAATTATTAAACTGTTTAGCATAATATGTGGTTGTTATTATACCTTTCTGTCTTAGAATATAATTGGTTTGCTTGGCCTTATTTTTATTCATTCAAGGTATCTATATTTTGATTACATTCTAGTCTTTCAATGTGAAATTATCTACTCTTCACAGGTGCTAATTCTTCTCTTTTTTTTTTTCCTTTCTTCACATGTAATACCACCTCGAGTCCTTGGACTCCTCGCTCCCTTGCATTCTCCTTTCTTTCAGTCAATTGTTAGAATTTAATGGATTGTGAAAACATAAACAATCTAAACATTCATAAATCCTATCAGTTATTCAGGATCGTAGAACTATATGATTTTCACATAAATCTATTACTATAATAATTCAGTCAAGAATACATACATGAATCAGCCAAAAATAATTCTTGACTTGAATTGAGCGAAAGTCTTTTCTTGTGTCTTGACAAGGAACTAGTTTTCTTTTCTCTCTCTCTTGACCTTATGCGTATCAGGATACAGTAGATGGGATAGGCTATTCCCTTTAAATAGGCAGAGAGAGGACCAAGCGGTTAATTCCCACTTTCCATCAAAGTAGGTAGTGGGGAGTTATAAGTAGTGGGGAGTTATATCCATAATAAACTTCCCATATTTATCCAGTTAGAATTTAGTTAGTAATTAAATATTAAACCAAAACAATATTAATGTGAGCCATAAAAACTAGCACACGTGGGCCATAATACTAACATTCTCCCACTTGGCACACGTAACATCATTTACTTAGTGATTTAATAAACATTTCAATTACAATGTGAACATATACTAAATCCAACATTATTTGTTGTTTGAGCAAACTAACTAATAGGAGTCATGGCGGTCATACATCACTTCTTGATATAATTCCTTCCATGTACTACACTATTAGTGTATTGCCCAACATAACCTTTAAAGACATAATGGTCCAACAATAATGCTTAGAATATCTTTATCTAAAATAAAACCTGTCAACATCATTCTCAACATAACGTATACAAGAGAAAACAGGTAATAACAGAAACATATATATAGTTGAGCTCAAAGTGTCAATTGCATAAACATAATAAAATCTTTACAAAAAGTCATTCATTGCTATCAATAAGACCCATTCTTTCAATATGTTCAACAAATGTTTTGGGCGGTAATCCTTTCGTCAAAGGATCAACAATCATAAGTTTAGTGCTAATATGTTCAATTGTCACTTTATGTTTCTGGACTTCTTCCTTAACTGAAAAGTATTTCAATTCCATATGCTTAAGACCCTTTGAATACTTATCATTTTTAGAGAAGAAGACTGTTGCAGTATTATCACAATAAATTTTCAGCGGCTTGGAAATAGTGTCGACTCGTTCAAGTCCTGAAATAAAGTTTTGCAGCCAATTAGCCTGAACTGTGGCCTCAAAGCATGCCACAAACTCAGCTTCCATAGTGGATGCAGCTATAACAGACTGCTTCGCATTCTTCCATGATATTGCTCCTCCAGCTAACAGGAACAAATATCCAAATGTGGATTTTCTTGTATCCATACAACCAACATAATCTGAATCTGAATATCCAATCACATCAAGATGATCAGATCTTCTATAAATGATCATATGATCTTTAGTTCCTTGCAAGTATCGCAACACTTTCTTCGTAGTTTTCCAGTGATCCATTCCTGGATTACCTTGATATCGGCCCAACATTCCAACTGCGAAACTGATGTCTGGTCTAGTACATGTTTGGGCATACATTAGACTCCCAACTATTGATGCATAAGGAATATCATTCATTTTCTTACGTTCCAATTCATTCTTTGGACATTGATTGAGATTAAATTTATCTCCTTTCTGAATTGTAACAGGACTTGATGAGCATTTTTCCATTCTAAATTTCTCTAACACTTTATTAATATAGGCTTTCTGAGACAAACCTAATAATCCTTGTGATCTATTTCGAAATATTTCTATCCCAATTACATAGGATGCCTCTCCCATATCTTTCATTTCAAAATTGTTAGAGAGATATCTCTTGGTATCATGCAACAAACCAAGATCATTAGTAGCAAGCAAGATGTCATCAACCTACAGGACTAACAAAATAAACTTACTCCCACTAACCTTCAGATATATACACCAATCAATAGTGTTTTCCTTAAATCCAAAAGTTACAATAGTTTCATTAAACTTAAGATACCATTGCCGGGAAGCTTGTTTAAGTCCGTATATGGACTTCTTAAGACACCATGTGTTCCTTTCCTTTACTAGAAAACCCCTCAGGTTGATTCATATAAACTTCTTCCTCCAAATTTCCATTTAGAAATACTGTTTTCACATCCATTTGATGTAGCTCCAAGTCATAATGAGCTCCTAAAGACATTGTAATTATGAGTGAATCTTTTCTAGAGACGGGTGAAAATCTTCCTTTATAGTCGATGCCATCTTTTTGAGTGAAACCTTTTGTAACAAGTCTAGCCTTGTGACGTTAGATGTTGCCAGTTGAGTCACGTTTGGTCTTAAAGATCCATTTACTCCCAACTCTTTTGCAACCTTCTGGTAATTCAACAAGGTCCCATACTTTATTTTATTCCACAGATTTCAACTCATCTTTCATAGCATTTATCCATCTATCAGAATTATTACTTTCAATAGCTTGTGAAAATGAAACTGGATCATTATCAATTCCCAAGTCAATTTCTGAGTCGTGTAAATATACCAAATAGTCATCAGAAATAGCAGATCTCTTTTCTCTTTGAGATTTTCTTAATGCTACTTTTTGTGGTACATCTACTGCAGGTTCATTAATTATCGCTTCATTGAGATTAACAGGAGCATCGATTTGTTGTTCTTGTTGAATGTTAGGTTGTACAATAACTTTAGGAACAACATCTTTAAAAGATGTTAAAGTTAGAGGAACTCTCACCCTAACATCTTTAATTTCCAATTTATGTGGTTCTTCACTCCCACTAACTTCACCATTCTCAATGAACCTAGCATTTCCAGTTTCAACTATTCTTTGTACTATGATTAGGACAGTAAAATTTATACCCTTTTGATTTTTCTAGATAACCAATGAAGAAACCACTGATTGTTCTTCAATCCAATTTCTTCTCTTGTGGGCTATAAACTCTAACTTTTGCAGGGGAACCCCAAACATGCAGGTGCCTCAAACTAGGTTTCCTACCAGTCCACAGTTGAAAAGGAGTCTTTGGAACTGCTTTACTAGGAACCCTATTAAGTAAGTAAACGACAGTCCTTAAAGCATACATCCATAATGAAAGAGGTAAAGATGAATTACTTAACATACTTCTAACCATGTCCATTAATGTACCATTACTCCTTTCTGCTACACCATTTTGTTGTGGTGTTCTATGCATTGTGTATTGAGCACATATGCCATGCTTTTCGAGGACTTTAGCAAATGGACCTGGGTGTTGTCCATTTTCATCATATCTTCCATATTATTCACCACCTCTATCTGACCTAATTATTTTCACCTTTCTATCTAGTTGTCTTTCAACCACAGTAATAAATACCTCTAAGGCATTTATTGCTTGAGATTTTTCATACAAAAAATAGACATACCCATAACGTGAAAAATCGTCAATAAAAGTGATAAAATATTTTTCTTTACTGAAAGATGCGATATCAAAAGGACCACATATATCAATGTGTATAATTTCAAGAAGTTGTGTCCTTCTTGTGGCTCCTTTTTTTTATCTGTCTTGTTTGTTTTCCTTTAATACAATTCACACAAATGTTAAGGTCTGTAAAATCCAAATTTGAAAGAATTTCATTCTTAACTAATCTTTCCAATCTTTCTTTGGATATGTGACCTAAACGTTTGTGCCACAAGAAAGCAGATTGTTCATTCACCAAACTTCGTTTGGTTCCAATATTATGATGCAGAGTTAAGAGTGTATCGGCAAATAGATTATCAAGATTCAGTTTGTATAGTTATCACAAAGAGTACCAGTACCAATGAGATAATTATGTTTAAACAAACTAAAACATCCATTACCGAAATTAAAATAATATCCAGTCTTATCTAACTTAGACAAAGAAACTAAATTTCTCGAAAGAGAAGGTACATAATAAGTTTCAAGTAAATCTAAGTGACGCCCAGTATTAAGGATCAAACGGTAAGTCCCTATAGCTTTAACTGGAGCCTTCACTTTATTCCCCATATACACATATCTTTCATTCTGGTTTATGGTTTGTGTTGTAAGGAATCCCTGCATCGTATTAGAAACATGAACAGTACAACCAGAGTCAATCCACCAAGTATTATAAGGAACCTCAGTTAGATTTGATTCGAGACATGTAAAAGCACTAGGTTTACCTTTCTTCTCGAGCCATGCCATAAATTTCAGGCAATCTTTCTGAAAGTGTCTAGATTTTCCACAGAAACGACACTTATCATTCTTGTGTTCCTTCTTGCCTATTTGAGAGGAGGACTCATTAACATTATGGTGCCTCTGTTTTCCCTTAGCATGTTTCTTTCCTTACTTTCCAACTCCTTGATGACTTACAAAGTTGATGGAGTGGGTTCCTTGATTCTTGAGCCTTACTTCCTCCTGAACCAACATTCTATGCAATTCATGTACGTTCCATTTGTCTTTCATGGTGTTGTAGTTCATTTGGAAAGGGCCGTACTCAGACGGTAATGAGTTGACGATGAATTGTACAAGGAAATTTTGTTCCACTTCCATTCCCAAAGACTTAAGTCTTGCTGCTACGTTTGTCATTTCAATGACATGCTTGTGCATGGTACGTGAACCATCAAACTTCATGGTGGTCAAAGTACCCATCAATGTCCCAGCAAGAGACTTATTAGCAGTTTGAGAGGATTCTTCCACAAGTTTCAGAAAATCTTTTGCATTTTCAGTTTTGGGAAGAGTAGTCTTAATGTTGCTCGCAATATTCATTGGCATAAACATTATGCCTAATCTGTTAGATCGATCCCAGTGCTTATCATAGGACCTTTCTTCAGTACTGTTGGTTTCAATAATAGCAGTTGGCTTCTCAGTGTAAAGTGCAACATCAAGATCTAAAACTCCGAGATGGAATTTGATCTGTTCGCACCAATCCGAGAAGTTAAGACCACTAAAGGTCGTAACAGAGGCAGAGTGTGAATGAAGAGCAAATGCTGCAAATATAATATGCTCATTTGTTAATACTTTGAGTTATGAATTTAAACATACTATCAGATTAAAAAAAAAAATGGTTAATAAATTCATAAATGTATATTGATGTCCTCCTTTGGGCAAAACAATCAAATACGACTTTAGACATAATGATGCTTAAATGTGAATTTAACATAATTCAATAATTTTTAATGTGCCAATCAAAAATATTTATTATCTTTGGATAAATAAATAAAACTAACAACACATCGAAATTATCTCCTTAATGTTCAATGGTTATAAAATTAAAATAATCAACCTTTGGGTGATCCATATATATCTTATAACCAAACATTATAATATATCCATAAGTGTTATATCGGTTACAAGCATTAAAATAATGGATAATTAAATATACGTTTAATCATTATTATTTTGAATTAATTCTTCAAAGATTAGACCACTTTGGTGATTAACTAATCTCATATATAATTCCACATTGTTCAAGCGGCGTTATTTTTCACATAATAGAAGCATTAAAACTTTTCATGCTTTCCGTGAGAAGAACTTAATTTTCTCATACTGACTAAAATTCATAATAGAATTGCTATTGAATAAATGTTACAGAACACATAAATCAGAGTTAATAATTACTAAGTTGACCCACATAAAGAATCTTTAAGGAAATTTTCTTTTCTTTATTTCATCACCTTAAATTCCTCCATCATCAATATATATATTTATTTTATTTTTATTTTTAAATCATGTTGACATAACCCAGTAGGGAACAAACACTAAAATTCAGATTACAAAATTGAGATATAATGGAGCTGTAAAATAAATCAGTCTCCTAACATATTCAAACTCATATTTGTAACTAACAGTAATTATGAATCCTTAAACTTCATAAATAAGATCCATAAAATTGAAAGAAACATAAATCTTAATGAAAAATCATTAGTTCCTAAACCTGGCGTTGATACTACATATTAGAATTTAATGGATTGTGAAAACATAAACAATCTAAACATTCATAAATCCTATCAGTTATTCAGGATCGTAGAACTATATGATTTTCACATAAATCTATTACTATAATAATTCAGTCAAGAATACATACATGAATTAGCCATAAATAATTCTTGACTTGAATTGAGCGGAAGTCTTTTCTTGAGTCTTGACAAGGAACTAGTTTTCTTTTCTCTCTCTTGACCTTATGCGTATCGGGATACCATAGATGGGATAGGCTATTCCCTTTTAATAGGCAGAGAGAGGACCAAGCGGTTAATTCCCACTTTCCATCAAAGTAGGTACTGGGGAGTTATATCCATAATAAACTTCCCATATTTATCCAATTAAATTTAGTTAGTAATTAAATATTAAACCAAAACAATATTAATGTGAGCCATAAAAACTAACACACGTGGGCCATAATACTAACATCAGCCTCATCCGAGTCGTGAAATGGAAGCTAATATTAATGGGTTAAACCCAAACCAGTAGCAGTAGCCCCAAAGGGCTAAAAATTGAAGTTTTGGACTTAAAAGTCCCATATAAAAAAAATCAACAGCAGCGACAGTATCCCAAAGGGCTAGAAATTTGAAAAATTGGACTTGAAAAGTCCAATTTGAGTACAGAAGAAGCGATAGGAATAGAAAGGGGCCAAATTTCCATTTTTATCCAGTTCTTTATTTTATTTATTTATCTACTCTAATTATGAAAATATGTTGATTATTGCTAATAACTCATTTAACTCTTAATTAACTTCGATGAATCCTTTTGAGGTTTTTAAATGACTTTTATTTTTCGTAATTTATTTATTCAAGTATTCAAATTTTCAAAAAGCGCTTAAGCTCTTCGACTAACTTAATAATTGTAGCTTCTCGCTATTTGAAAGAGCTAGAAAGAGTTAGAATTGGAAATAGTCATTTTTGGAAAGAATAAAAATCTGCAAATTTGACAAAAATTAAGTTAAGTTTGAGTTTTAGGTCAACTTAAAACGACCATAACTCCTATCTCAAAATGTGTTAGGTGTGCTTTCTGATACCGTAGGAAAGATCTTGGAATTATCTTTCCAACGCCAGCGAGTTTGCGCGATTCCTAGTTTGAATGAGTGAGATATGCCCATTTGAAGTTGGCCGGTTCAAATAAGGAAAGTCTAAACCTAATTTTCGAAGGGTAGTTTGGTTTTTTCCTTACCCTATTATTTTAATTCGTTTTTGGTAATTACTTAGGGGTCTAAATTGAACTTGGTCCGTTTACGCTTTTGAAAATTGAGTTAGGGTTTTAGAGAAGAGAAATAAAGAGGAGAAACGAGAAAGGAGAAGCAAGGAAATCGTCAAGTTCTTGAAGCTAAGAGCGTGGATTTCGTTGAGGGGTGATCCCTACGAGATATGTTTGATCACATAGTATTGGGTTAGTTCACCCACACGCCAATCATAATTTATTTCAGCGAATTTATGTTCTTGAAGGTTTTAGAAATTGAGTTCTTGATTCGTTGAAATTGTTGAGGAGTTGTTGATCCAAATTCGTGATTTTAGGTGTGAATTAAAATAGAATCTTGCATATATTGATGGTATAGTTGATTCTAAGTGTTTGGGAAAAGAACTAAGTTGAAATAGGGGGTTTGGAGATGAAAAAAAGAAGGAGAAAAGTCGGAGTACGCGTGAGAAGGGGCCTGGGGCGCCGCCCCTCTCAGATCCCGAAGAAGGGACCTCTGAAGTTTGGGCTCTGAGGGGTCGCGCCAGCCAATGTGTCCCACCTCAGCCCTCTGAAGATTTAAGACTGGCGCCCCGCGCCTCTCAGAGCGCTAGGGACACCAACTCTTCCCATTTTCCCCCCTTCGTTCTGTACTAGTTCCTTAGCAACATACCTATGCTTTATAGTCGATTTCTATACTCTAAGGTATGCCTAAACATCATGAAATCATCTATAACATGAGATCATGAACCTTGAATCCATAATCCAATTCAAGGAAAGTTAAGATCAAAGTTAAGAGAAGTAAGAGTCAAGTCAAGAGAAGTTCTTAGAGTCTTCCAAAAGTCTTTTTCAAATGTTTTAACTTTGTTTTAAGACTTACAGTTCAAGTTGAGTAGAGAGTAAGGAGTAAACATTGAAGTTCACTTCTTCAAAAAGTATAGAGGGACTATGTATTCCCAAAGAGTTTAAAACGTTATCCTATTTAAACAAAAAAAAGGAAACCTTGATTTCCAAAGAACCTTTGAGCTAGTTTTCAGAAAAGAGTAAGTTCTTTCACAATTAAGCAAGAGAGGAAACTTTGATTTCCAAGACAGCCCTTGAGCTAAGTTTTTGAGAAATTATCTCAAATCACAGAAAGAAGTTTGTTTTTTAAACATAAGAGCTACTGTCATATTTTTGGAGTACTATTGAGCACCGATATGGGGGAGAGTTCAGACAACTCCCAGCCTCCATAAACCATGTAGCCACCATGGGTAGAAAAGGTTCATACTGTTTAGATGATTCCTTAGTGCTTTTTAGCATTTACTAGTGGATCCACTTAGTAGTTTGGTTGTATACCCTCGGCAAGGTATAGGACGGCCCTGACTGCATGAGGAAAAACGTTGTATCATCACAATAGCTCTTACGTGATGGTTGTCGGTTGTCAATTAGAGAAACTCCCACAGAAGTATTTGTATTCTTATATACGCAGTTTATTTGTATTTTTATATATAGTTCAGAGTTTATATCGTATCTTTGCATACACACAGAGTTATGTTGTATTTTTAAATAAACAGAGTTGACACCCATGTTTTAAAAGTTTTTATTTATACTACATTTACTTTATTAATTTATATTGAATTCAGTTAAGTTAAATTGAGTTGAGCCAGGAAAGTTCTTTCAATTCCTTTCAAGCTTATGTCTTGTTTTAGAATTCCCCTCGCATACTTGTACATTCAATGTACTGATGCCATTTGGCCTGCATCTTTTAATGATGTAGATACAGTAACTAGGATTAACATTTAGCGCATCATTGATTCTAGTTGGGCTCCAGAGTTTGTTGGTGAGCCTCCTTGCTTCTTGAGGACCCCTTTTATTGTTTTTAGTAGTTTTAGTTCATTAGGATGTCGTGGGTCTTGTCCTGACATCCATCTCATTTGTTGAGAGGCTTCATAGACAGTCATATGTTACTTCTGTAGTCTTTTCATTTTCATTATCTTATGTTGAGACTTGAGTTTGCCTTATTGGATAGTTGAACATTTTCTTTATAGCATTCTAAGTCTTATTTGAGTTATCTTTGATAAGTTAAGTCTTCTGCTGAGTAAGCAAGCCAGGCCAAGGGTTCGCTAGGGGACAACAATGGTTTTCGAGTGCCAGTCTCGCCCAAGGTGTAGGCTCGGGGAATGACAAACTTGGCATCAGAGTACAGAGTTCAAGTGTCCTAGGGAGTCTATGAAGCCGTGTCTGTAGAGTCCTAGTTATCGGTGTGAAGCGTGCCACATCTATAATTTGGAGGCTGCAACACTTAGGAAATTATCTCACTTCTTTCATACTCATTTCGTGCATTAGAGTTGTATCTCTAAAAAGTTTCTTCTAACTCGTGTTTGCGCGTGTCTTTCAGATCATGCCTCCACGAAGAGTTGTCAGAGGTCGCCTGACTAGAAGGAATGTTGAACCACAAAAACAAGGGGTTCCCAATGCAACAGAAGTGCAAACCCAAGGAGAGGTCACCAATGTTGAGTTCCGTGAGGCTATCCGGATGTTGAGCCAAGTTGTGACCAACCAACTCGGGCAACAGAGAGGGAATCAATAGGAACTGGCTGATACTTCGATGATCCACGGGTTCTTAAGGATGAATCCTCCAAACTTCACAGGTTTTAGTGTTACTGAGGATCCAAAGTATTTTGTTGAAGAGCTTTAGAAAGTTTTCAAAATCATGCATGTTGCTGATACTGAGAGGGTGGAACTAGCTGCATACCAAATGATCGGTGTCGCTAGGATATGGTTCGACCAATGGAAGAAGAATCGAGTTGAGAAGGCACCACATGTGAGTTGGGCTTGTTTTGAAAAGGCCTTCTTGGGGGATTTCTTCCCCCGAGAACTAAGAGAGGCTAAGGTACGAGAGTTCCTCACACTTAAGCAGGATTCTTTGAGAGTTTATGAATTTAGTCTGAGGTTCACACAACTTTCTCGGTATGCTCCGGAGATGGTTGCCGACATGAGGAGCAGAATGAGTTTATTGTTTTTTGGGTTGTCTCGTCTTTCAAGTAAGGAAGGCAAGGCAGCTATGCTGATAGGGAATTTTGACATGGCAAGGCTAATGATCCATGTGCAACAAGTTGAGGAGGACAAGCTGAGGGAGAGAGAACAATTTAAGAATAATAGAGCTAAGACAGGGAATGAGTCCGGGCAACAAAAGAATAATGCCAACCGATCATCCTTCCAATAGAAACAGAAGGGGCCTACTCCATCATCTGCTAGTATACCAGTTCCAAAGAACAAAAGTGAGTAAAAAAGTCAGAATTTCAGAGCCAAACCTGCCTATTCTCAGGGTAGTATAGCACAAGGCGTAGTAAGCCTCCTGCATGTGCTAAGTGTGGTAGGAACCACTCAGGGACGTGTCGTGATGGCTCTGGTTGCTTCAAGTGTGACCAAAACGGTCATTTCATGCGACAGTTTCAAAAGAACAAGCAGGGTAATGGTAGTAAGGGAAATAGAGCCCAGTCTTCTTCAGTTTTTCCACCAGACAAGGCTGCACCTAGAGGAACTACTTCAGGTACTGGCGGAGGATCAAACTACCTATATGCTATCACTAGTCGCCAAGAGTAAGAGGACTCGCCAGATGTTATCAGTGGTATGATCCAAGTATTTAACTTTAATGTTTATGCTTTGCTAGATCCAGGAGTGAGTTTATCCTTTGTAAATCCATATGTTGCGATGAATTTTAATGTTCTTCTTGAGCAACTTATTGAGCGCTTCAGTGTTTCTACACCTGTTGGTGAGTCTATCCTAGCGGAGAGAGTCTATCGTGATTGTCCCATTTTCGTCAATCACAGGATTACCATGGTTGATTTAGTTGAGTTAGACATGATAGGTTTTGATGTCATTCTTGGTATGGACTGGCTTCATGCTTGTTATTCCTCAATTGATTGTAGAACTTGAGTTATCAAGTTTCAGTTTCCAAATGAGCCAGTCTTAGAGTGGAAAAGTAGTTCAGCAGTGCCTAAGGGTCATTTTATCAGTTGATTGTAGAACTTGAGTTATCAAGTTTGAGTTTCCAAATGAGCCAGTCTTAGAGTGGAAAAGTAGTTCAGCAGGGCCTAAGGGTCATTTAATTTCGTACCTTAAGGCAAGAAAGTTAGTTTCCAAGGGGTGTGTCTATCACTTAGCTCGAGTTAATAAATCTAGTGTTGAGATACCTCATATTCAGTCAGTTTCAGTGGTAAAAGAGTTTCCAGAAGTCTTTCCAGATAATCTTCTTGGAGTCCCTCCTAAGAGAGAAATAGACTTCAGTATAGACATTCTTCCAGACACTTGCCCTATTTCTATTCCGCCATATAGAATGGCACCAACAGAGTTGAAAGAGCTTAAAGAGCAGTTGAAAGATCTCCTAGATAAGGGTTTCATTCGACCAAGTGTCTCACCTTAGGGTGCTCCGGTCTTATTTTTGAGGAAGAAGGATGGTTCCCTTAGAATGTGTATATACTATCGCTAGTTGAACAAGGTTAACATCAAGAATAAGTATCCTTTTGCGAGAATTGATGATTTTTTCGATCAGCTTCAGGGTGCTACTTGTTTCTCTAAGATAGACCTCAGATCAGGCTACCATCAGTTGAGGGTAAGTGAATGTGACATTCCAAAGACAGTATTCAGGACTCGTTATGGTCATTATAAGTTCCTAGTTTTGTCCTTTAGTTTGACCAATGCGCCTGCAACATTCATAGACCTTATGAATAGAGTGTTCAAGCCTTATTTATATATGTTTGTTATTGTCTTCATTGATGACATACTAATCTATTCGAGGAATGAAGAAGATCATGTTAGCCATCTCAGAATAGTTCTTCAAACTCTAAATGATAGAGAGTTGTATGCTAAGTTCTCGAAATGTGAATTTTAGTTTGAGTCTATGGCATTATTATGCCACATTATGTCTGGAGAGGGAATTAAAGTTTATACTCAGAAAATAGAGGCAGTGCAGAATTGGCCTAGACCCACAACTCTAACTAATATTAGGAGTTTCTTTGGTTTGGCTAGCTATTATAGGAGGTTCGTAGAGGGGTTCTCATCTATTTCATCACCTTTGACAAAGTTAACTCAGAAAACAGTGAAATTTCAATGGTGTGAAGCTTGTGAGAAGAACTTTCAGGAATTGAAAAAGAGGTTGACTACTGTCTTAGATTTAACCTTACCAGAAGGTACGAAAGGCTTTGTTGTTTATTGTGATGCGTCTAGAGTTGGTTTTGGTTGTGTGTTAATGAAGAATGGCAAAGTTATAGTGTAACGACCAGTAAAATGAATAGGCAAAACTAGAGCCTAACGAGTTTGGTGTTGAGGTTGTTATGAGGCTTCATGTGGATTAGTGTTGTCCCGAGCTACGGTTGAGGGGTTAAACGTCAAGGTACGACCCCTCAAAGACCAACCAAGGTTCCTTGAGGGGGACCCTAAAGCCTAATCCAAGGCTTCCCCAAACGAGAAAATTTGTCAAAATGTTGTGACCTATGGATGGGGACCTACGCCCCGTAGGTCCATCCACGCCCCGTGGATGACCTCCATAGGTCAAGGCCCTCCTTGGTGACCGTTAGACACAAACCATGGACCAGAAGGTTGGGACATCACCCCACCTACGGTCTGTAGGTTGGGGGTCGTAGGTCACCACTGGTTTGCTGCATTTTTCCGCCAAGTTGATGGGTGTGGTGGTAAATTCCCTTTTAGTTAGTTGAGTTATTGGACGATTATTATTGGTTTATTAATGTATTTTAAGGGGTTTTAAAATATTAAACTCTATTTTAGACTTCATTATTTCAAATCACAAAATAGAAACCTCCCAACTTCTCCAAAAGTTCTCTCTCTAGAAACCTCCATTGGAGGTGAATGAAATAAGCTCTCAAGTTCAAGTTTTCAACTTTTTCAAGGGATTTTCTTAAGGTTATTCCATAGAAGGTATGGTAGTCTTCATCCTTGACTTAGTTTCTTTCAAGGAGCCAATTTCAAAGTTGATTTCAAATCTCCAATGTATTCCCAAAAACCCTAGTTTTCAATCTTAGCATGGGTTCAATTCCAAATGTTTTTCAAAGGCTTTATTGCATTGAATTATGAATGAATTTTGGATTTAAAGATGAATTAAGATGATTTCTTCCCTTGAACCCATCTTTTCCCCCAAATTCTTTAGTTGTGAATTGTGATTGGGAATTAATTGTTCATGAAATTATGTTGAATTGTTCATATTTATATTGATTTATATTTTTGAAATTATGCTATTACTCATGCCTAATTGTAGTATTTTAAGGTGTGTAAGTGAATGTGATCCATGGCCTTGAAAGGCAATGTATGAAGGTTATTGTATGATTATGATGTGAATTATATGCATGAGAATTCAATGATAGTATGATGCTCATGTTTAGAATGTAATAGTGTTATCATTGAAAACATATTCTCAATTAACACTCATGAATGATGATGATGGAATGTGAAGGGTTTTCTTCTATGTATTGTATATCTTGAATTGGTAGGCTTAGGCATCCTTTTTTCGTATAAATGGAAGTAATGTGATTCTGATATCTTGAATTGGTAGGCTTAGGCATCCTCTTCTTGTATAATGAATGTATCTTGACTTAGTGTCTTAATGTCTTGAATCGGTATACCTAATGTTGGTATCCCTTTCATGAATGAATGAATAATGAAGCATTCTAGGCTAAACCTTAGATCGGTAGACCTAATGTTGGGGGCCCTTCATGGTGAGTCTAGGAACTAATGTGATATTAACTCCTTGGATCGGTAGACCTAATGGTTGTGGCCCTTTCTTGTGTGAAATGATGAACCTTGAAGCAGTAGAACTAATAGTGGTGGCCCTTTCTAGGAAAGGAAATGAGCTATCCTTGTAATGTACCTTGAAGCGGTAGAACTGATGTTTATGGCCCTTTTATGTGTAATGTATCTTGGGTCGGTAGGCCTAATGTTGGTGGCCCTCCTAAGTACAATAATGTAATGTAAATGAAACTACTCTGTGCGAATGTAGGTTAAGCACAGAGAGGATATGGTAAAATGGAAGTTCTCCTTACGTTAGGCCAGATTTCAATGAACATCTTTCTTATCCGTTAACTAGGCGCCCACATAGGTCCTTACTAGTGGATCCACCTAAGCTAATGTTACCGGTCATACCTTAGGCAAGTAGACCACCTCTTTACGGTGTGGGACTTCATGACACCGGATTCCATTTCTAGCTCACATAGTCTATGTCAGTTAATCTCTTATTCCCATCATGTGAGATGTGTACTTTTGTTACTTGAGAGGTTCTATGAAGTGTGGGTGGTAGCATGGGATGCCATCCTTGCATTGTACGAGTAGGCTTTCAGAGAGCTATAGTGAGTTCTCTAAGGTCTTCATGACCAATGTATGAAAGTGCTCTAAATGAACCTAATGAAGAATGTTGACTCTTATATACTTAAATGAGATGATGCATGCTACTTGGATTGTATTATGAGTTACTTCTTTGTCATAATTTATTGAGTATGAATGTTCCTTGTCTATGGTGACTTCAAAGGAGTACTTAGTGTGAGTAGTAGTATGGGATGCTACTTGCACATTGCACAAGTATGACTTAAGGTTGCCTTAGGTGATGGTCCTAATGTGATGATTTGACTTATGAAATGTTTATGTCTCTTATGTATGAGTATTGTGTACAGATGGAAAGGTTGAATGGTAAGTTTACTTTTGGTGACCATAATGTGGTACTTTAGTGTGGATGGTGGTATGGGACGCTATTCATACATTGCACAAATTATTGCTTGAGGGTTACTTGAGGTGAAGGCTTAATGTGAAGGTAATGGTTTATATGTTGATTAGGTCTCTAATGTGAAGAAGTGACTTGTATGTTGGTTATGTGTGTATATTATGCCTCTTATTCTTATGTTCATGCAATTTTCTCAAATTGGCATATATTATGACTTTCAAATAAAATGTCCGTTTTAAGCATGTTTTTGCATGACTATCATACTTAGTACTTAATTGTGCTATCCCATATTTTCTCGATGTTTACTACAAGTGTAGGTTCCGGCAAGTGAGTTGCTTTCTCTCTAGTTCAAGGGCTTGGATTTGAGATTCTCCAAGACTAATTGGTATGTCCTCATAGATCGAGGACAAGTACTTGATGTTTTATTTTCTTTCATGTAAAAGACTATTGTTAGACTTTTGATTGTAAAGGGTCGTGACCCTACTTTTGTTTTGGATGTTATTTTTAGATGGACATGTGAGATAATAGACTTCCGTTGTTTCAACTGTTCTAAATGAGTATTTTCGATTGTATGGAATTAAGTGAGTTTTAAATTCCGTACTATTTCTATTATTGAATGCAATGAAAGGCTATGAGGCTTATATGAGACTTTTCGGAGTCTTGTACGCTGCGTCGCATCTAAGGTATACCTTTGGGTCATGACAAACATGGTATCAGAGCAGAAGATTTTGGAAATGGTTTTTAGGTTGATGTCTCACTAGTCACGTCTAGTAGAGTCTTGTTCATCGGTGTGAGTCGTGACACATCTATGAGTGAGAGGCTATAGGACGTTAGGAAGTTACACTTCTGTCATTATTCTTGAAGCCGTGCCTTAGATTTTAGCTCTATAAGTGTCCTTTTCCTAATCCTTCTCTTTTGTTTATATGATATGACTACAAGAAGGACTACCGCAAGGAGAGTGGAAGAGGAGATTGTGAATGAGGGAGTTCCTCCCCAAGATCCTCAAGGTGACCAAGCTCCTCAAGGCAATCAAGTTCCGGTTGAAGCTCCGGCTATGACCAATGAGGAAGTTAGGTCGGCTCTTTTGATGATGGCTCAAGCCGTAACTACTCAAGCTCAAGCCATGACGGCTCAAGCTACTAGGGGTGTTGAGGCTAATATGAACCCCAATGTGAGTAGTATGGCTTCTAGGTTGAGAGACTTTGTGAGGATGAATACTTCGGTGTTTCTAGGTTCTAAGGTGGGAGAGGATCTTCAAAAGTTTTTGGATGAGGTGTATAAGATAGTCAATGCTATGGGGGTGACTTCTAGGGAAAAAAATGGAACTTGCCTCTTACCAATTGAAGGATGTTTCCCAAGTTTGGTTTACTCAATGGAAAAGCAATAGGCCAGTAGGAGCGGGTCCTATAGAATGGGAAGAATTTAAGAAAGCATTCCTTGGTAGGTACTTTCCCCATGAGAAGAGGGAATGTAAGGTGGAGGAGTTTATCAACCTTAGGAAAGGTAGCATGAGTGTGGAGGAGTATTTCTTTAAATTTACCAAATTGTCTAGGTATGATCCATCCTTGGTGTCTAACCCAAGGGATGAGATGAGTTAATTTGTGACCGGCGTGTCCGACCTAGTTGAAAAAGAGTGTCGTGCGACAATGCTCCATGATGACATGAAAATTTCTAGGCTTATGGTGTATGCTCAATCTATTAAGGAGTCCAAACTTAAGAGGAAGAATAGGGAGTTGAAGAGGTCTAGGTCTGATGAGCAAGGTCAACCTAGATTCAAGAAGAGAGCTCCAAAACAAGATTCTTCAAGAACCCCTAAGGTTAACCAAGAGAGAGGTAGTGGACCTCCATTTGCTAAACCTACTTGTCACAATTGTGGGAAGAAGCATCATGGGAAGTGCCTAGCCGGTACTACTGGGTGCTATGGTTGTGGAAAGAATGATTACCAAGTGAAAGATTGCCCTACTCTTCCGGCCAAAGAAAGGGAGGCCAAACAAGCTTCTCTTGGTGGCCTAGATCCCAATGCTCCAAAGAGAAACCGTTTCTATGTGCTTCAAGCTGACAAGGGCAAAGCAGCTCATCTGGATGAAGGCACCGGTATGTGATGGTTCCTTATAGTTGTAAATGTCTTGTTAAGGTCCCTATGTTGTTTTCATGTTAGCCTTAGTTGGGTTTACCCTAAGTGGGGGATGGTATGTTGAATAGTAAGGTTGTTGAGAGTTCCGACATCCTTATCTCTTTTTTTCTATTCCTATTCAAGCATGAGACCAAGAGTTCCTTGTAGCTTGTTTCATGTTTTGGAGTCATGCGTGATTATGAGTTTCCATGGTCTCCTTATGTTATGCATGTTCTTGTTTATTTCATGTTTAAAAGAGGAAAATATGTTTTTATGATATATGTTCCTCATGTTGGTTTACATTTAGTATGAGTTGTCTATATGCTTCATGAGGTAAATTGTTGAACATTCCTAAATGTTCTTTTATGAAAATATTGCATAATGTGCCTAATGATGTTATGATGAGCATACTTTGAGTAAGAGAAGGTAATTCCTCCAATGAAATGAGAAATGTTGAAGTTTTCATGCATAATGAGTTTGTAGATGTAGTTCCTACTTTCTTGAGTTGCATGGATTATGTTTGAGATGGAGTTGATATTTCCTCCTAGTTTTGTGCATTGTTTATGATGTTGCATGCTTGATGGGCTGCTAGTCTTGAGTCGTTAATCCCTTCATATGTTTAAAGTGTCATTGGAGGATGAATGTTCCCAAGTGGTGGATAATGGAACGAGCTGTAAAACGAATACGTGAAACTAGAGCCTAACGAGTTTGGTTTTAAGTCTATTATGAGGTTTCATGTTGAATAGTGTTGTCCCTAGCTATGGTTGAGGGGTTTAGGAGTTAAACGTCAAGATACGAACCCTCAAAGACCAACCAAGGTTCCTTGAGGGGAACTCAAAGCCTAACCCCAAGGCTGCCCCAAAAGAGAAAAATTGTCAAAATATTGTGACCTACGCCCCGTAGGTCCATCCACGCCCCGCAGGTCCATCCACGCCCCGTGGATGGCCTCCGTAGGTCAAGGCCCTCCTTGGTGACCCTCAGACCCAAACTACGGACCAGTAGGATGGGGCATCACCCCACCTACGGTCTGTAGGTTGGGGGTCGTAGGTCACAACTGATTTGCTGCAATTTTCGGCCAAGTTGAGGAGTGTGGTGGTAAATTCCCCTTTTAGTTAGTTGAGCTATTCGATAGTTATTATTGGTTTATTAATGTACTTTAAGGGTTTTTAAAGTATTAAACTCTATTTTAGACTTCATTATTTCAAATCACAAAATAGAAACCTCCCAACCTCTCCAAAAGTTCTCTCTCTAGAAACCTCAATTAAAGGTGAAGGATTCAAGCTCTCAAGTTCAAGTTTTCAACTTTTTCAACGGATTTTTCTGGTGTTCTTCCATAGAAGGTAAGGTAGTCTTTATCCTTGACTTAGTTTCTTTCAAGGAGCCAATTTTAAAGTTGATTTCAAATCTCCAATGTTTCCCCAAAAACCCTAGTTTTCAATCTTAGCATGGGTTCGATTCCAAACATTTTTCAAAGGATTTATTGCACGGAATTATGAATGAATTGTGCATTTAATGATGAATTAACTGATTTCTTCCTTGAACCTATGTTTTCCCCCAAATTCTTAAGTTGTGAATTGTGATTGGGAACTTATTGTTCATGAAAGTATGTTGAATTGTTCATATTTATATTGATTTAGATTGTTCAAATAATGCTGTTACTCATGCCTAATTGTAGTACTTTAAGGTGTGTGGGTGAATGTGATCCATGGCCTTGAAAGGCAAGGTATGAAGATTATTGTATAATTATGATGTGAATTATATGCATGAGAATTCAATGATAGTATAATGATCATGTTTAGAATGTAATAGTGTTATGATTGAAAGCATATTCTCAATTAGCACTCATGAATGATGATGATGGAATGTGAATGATTTTCTTCTATGTATTTTATATCTTGAATTGGTAGGCTTAGGAATCCTTTTCTTATATAAATGGATGTAGTGTGATTGTGATATCTTGAATTGGTAGGCTCAGGCATCCTCTTCTTGTATAATGAATGTATCTTGACTTAATGTCTTAATGTCTTGAATTGGTAGACCTAATGTTGGTAGCCCTTTCATGAATGAATGAATGAATGATGAAGTATTCTAGGCTAAACCTTGGATTGGTAGACCTAATGTTGGTGTCCCTTCATGGTGAGTCTAGGAACGAATGTGATGTTAAAACCTTGGATCGGTAGACTAATGGTGGTGGCCATTTCTTGGTGAAATGATGAACCTTGAAGCGGTAGACCAAATGGTAGTGGCCTTTTCTAGGAAAACCAATGAGCTATTCTTGTAATGTACCTTGAAGCGGTAGACCTAATGTTGGTGTCCCTTTCATGTGTAATGTATCTTGGGTCGGTAGGCCTAATGTTGGTAGCCCTCTCAAGTACAATAGTGCAATGTAAATGAAACTACTCCATGTGAATGTAGCCTAAGCACCGAGAGGATATGGTAAGATGGAATTTCTCCCTACGTTAGGCTTGATTTCAATGAACATCTTTCTTATCCCTTTACTATGTGTCCACATAGGTCCTAGCTAATGTTACCGGTCATACCTTAGGCAAGTAGACCACCTCTTTACGGTGTGAGACTTCATGACACCGGATTCCATGTCTAGCTCACATGATCTATGTCGGTTAATCGCTTATTCCCATCATGTGAGATGTGAACTTTAGTTACTTGAGAGGTTCTATGAAGTGTCGGTGGTAGTATGGGATACCATCCATGCATTGTACGAGTAGACTTTGAGAGGGCTATAGTGAGTTCTCGGAGGTCTTCATGACCAATGTATGAAAGTGCTTTAAATGAACCTAATGAAGAATGTTGAATCTTATATGATTAAATGAGATGATGCATACTACTTGGATTATATTAGGAGTTACTTCATCGTCATGATTTATGGAGTATGAATGTGCCTTGTCTATGGTGACTTCAAAGGAGTACTTACTGTGAGTAGTAGTATGGGATGCTACTTGAAAATTGCACAAGTATGACTTAGGGTTGCCTTAGGTGATGGTCCTAGTGTGATGATATGACTTATGAAATCTTTATGTCTCTTATGTATGAGTATTGTGTAAAGATGGAAAGGTTGAATGGTAAGTTTACTTTTGGTTACCTTAATGTGGTACTTTAGTGTGGATGGTGGTATGGGACGCTATTCATACATTGCATAAAGTATATCTTGAGGGTTACTTGAGGTGAAGGTTATTGTGAAGGTAATGGTTTATATGTTGATTAGGTCTCTAATGGAAGAAATGACTTGTATGTTGGTTATGTGTGTATATTATGCCTCTTATTCTTATGTTCATGAAGTTTTCTCAAATTGGCATATATTATGACTTTCAAATAAAATGTCCATTTTAAGCATATTTTTGTATGGCTATCATACTTAGTACTTAATTGTGCTAACCCATATTTTCTCGATGTTTACTACAAGTGTAGGTTCCGGCAATTGAGTTGCTCTCTCTCTAGTTCAAGGGCTTGGATTTTAGATTCTCCAAAACTAAGTGGTATTTCCTAATAGATCGAGGACATGTACTTGATGTTTCATTTTCTTTCATGTAAAAGACTATTGTTAGACTTGCAATTGTAAAGGGCCGTGACCCTTCTTTTGTTTCGGATGTTGTTTTTAGATGGCCATGTGAAACAATAGACTTTCACTGTTTCAAGTTTTCTAAATGAGTATTTCTATTGTATGGAATTAAATGAGTTTTCAATTACATATTATTTCTATTATCGAATGCAATGAAAGGCTATGAGGCTTGAATGAGAATGTTTGGAGTCTTGTACGTCGTGTCACATCTAGGTTATACCCTTGGGTCGTGACATATAGCTTATGCCTCCAGACAGCTGAAGGTTCATGTGAGGAACTACCCAACCCATGATCTAGAGTTGGCAGCCGTGGTATTCCCTATGAAAATATGGCACCATTATATTTATGGTGTTCATGTGAATGTGTTCACCGATCACAAGAGCCTTCAGTATGTATTTACTCAGAAAGAGCTTAATCTCAGACAAATGAGGTGGTTAGAATTACTCAAGGATTATGACATGAGTATTCTTTATCACCCAAGTAAGGCTAATGTTGTTGTTGTTTCCTTGAGCAGGTTGTCTATGGGTAGTACCACCCATTTTGAGGAAGATAAGAAAGAGCTAGCAGGAGATGTGCATAGTCTTGCACGATTGGGAGTTCGACTAATGGATTCCACAGAAGGACACTACAACAAATTTGATTATCAAGGACGAATAATTTCGTCATCTATAAATCGTATTTCGTCACTAAAAATCTTGTGCGATGAAATTTTTTTTTGTCAATCAATCATCACTAAACGTGCGTCACTAAAAGTATACAAAGACGATTTAGTGCTTCGTCGCTAAAGGTATTATATTAACTACAAAAAGAAAAACCGTCCCCAAATGAATAAATATTTGTGACGAATTTATTTGTGATAAAAAAATAATTTTTTTGTAGTTAATAGTGTGGTTTGTCACTAAAAAGGTTATTACTATCGACAAAATTATATCGTCATTAATTATTTAGGTTAATCAGTGACGACATCAATTGTCTCTAAAGTGATATGTATTTCGTAGTTGAATAAATGTAATATCGTCACTAATGACTATTTTTTATATACAAAAAATCATTTTGTCCTTAAATGTATAAATTAGGGACAAATTTATTATTATAAAGAAGGTTGATAATTTTGTGGTTAAATCTATCATTTTGTCACTAAAAATAATGTTTTTACCGACAACATGTATTGTCACAATAAATTATCATGATTAATGACAATCACAATTGTCATAAAATAAAAAAATAATGTGTATTCAATAAAAAGGAGGAAATTGCTACAAATATATTTTTGTCACTAAATGGCGAATTTATTTCTTTCGTGACAAAAATATTTGTCTTAAAAAATTTGATTTAGTCGTTGCTAAAAAGTTACCTTTAATGACGAAATCTTTTGTCACCAATTGCATTCATTGATGACATTTAATTATTTTATATCAATGTGATTTTTTAAATTATAGAGTTGCATAAATCTAAAATTAAATAAGAAAACATGCTAGATAATAATGAAATCCACCCATGATCATTCAATTGAAAACGACTAAAATATATGAAGGTAATATGTCATTACAAGCTCCTTAAATTAAAATAAAATATGTCCAATAACAAGCAAATCTAACTGAAATAGAAGAAATATTACTCCTAAACTGAGACTGAAAAGTAGAAGTTTCTTCCAAAGTACCAATAATGTGGTGATACTTAGTTTGCATTAGTCTTGATTAAATTCTCACCTTTTATACATGTATAAAAAAGAGAAAACAAATTTATAAGATTTAATATAAAGTAGAATCTGCAACATTACATTATGTTTTTCATACATTGTAATGCCAAGTTTCTGCAAAGATAAATCAATCATACATAATATGGAGCTACACATATATACGAACTATATCCCCACTGCTATTTGTGGTGTGCATGAAGTACATCACAAGGCGTTGATGCTATGGGTGGCTAAAACTGAATACTTTTGTTTTGCGGATAAACATGCTCATATTTTGCAAAGGGAATATAACATATGTGTTAATGCTAATAAGATCAGGAATAAAAACATTCTCAGAGGTCACATGGCTCACTACAAATGCTACAAAGTTTAATGTTTATACTTCTATCATGGGGAAACAAGAGGTAAATGCTCTATGTTAATTGTCTGAATAAGCCAGAGGTAACCACCAATTAAATACCTGGGCGTTCCCATCACTTCTAGAACACTAAATGCTATAGATTGCAATGTGTTACTAGGAAAAATGACAGCCAAGGTGAAAATTTGAGGCTTGAGGAACCTGTGTTTCCCTAGTAGGCTTTAACTGGTCAATACCATGCTGCTGCATATACATGTATACTGGTCTATTATTTTCTCACTGCCTAAACAGGTGCTGAAAGATAAAAGCTGTTTGCAGGAAAAATACACTCCAACAAACAAAATTCATGGGCAGAACTGATCACAATAAGTAACTTTCAATAATTTTCTTCAATCTATGCCTAAAATATCAAGCAATGCCCTCACATTAAGTCACCAATCCTTCAATACTTAGGGGTTCAAAGAATAAAAGAAATTGCAATCCATAAAGTCATCAGATACCAAGCAAATAATAAAATTTCACCAACCAAAAGGTCTGTTAAGCTTATTTATATCATATCCATAGTTTTCCTTCCATAACCTCCATAAGAAACTGATTTTCAAATATTGAAACAAATTAAAAACCTGAAATTGAAGAAAAGCAATTCTTATCAATTTAGGAAGGTGAAATCTGAAAGGTAGGTCGAAACAAATTGAGTAATATGCAGCAGAATTGGCGATAAGGGTATTCCCAATTTTCTGGAAAATGGGATAGAATTACAATGGAATTGTGAATAGGAAATATTACAGGAATGGAAAATTATAGATTTTCAGAATTTAAATTTGGTAACTTATCAGAATTTCTCCTTTCATGGGATATAGTATGCAAGCGAAAAAGAAAAGGACGACTTGGGATCACTGATTGTGTGTTATGGATGAAGCTGCAGCAGGAAAGTATGTCTGGAATATAGCCAACAAAGTTGATAACCTATGAGTAAAATGAATAAACAATGTGTATAAAGAGGGCTGACTGATGGGAATATACACCTAAACAAGACAATTGCTGGTACTAGAAGAAGATTTGAGGTATGAAGAACAGATGTAGTGTTGGATACTGTGGAAATGGATGATTCAAGGCATGAGGAAAATACACAATTATAAAATAACAATTATTTTGGACTATCTATTTTTAGTAAATTCGACAAGTAAAGTAGTTCGGAGGGAGTATCTTTTCTTAAATGTCAACATAGTATTTAATTTATGAATGTGTTGCAGGCAATGTGGGAAACCATTCAAGCCAGAGAAACTTCATGCCCACATGAAGTCCTGCAAAGGGATGAAAGCTCTGTGAAAGGGTGCTCATTCTACTGCTGCTACTAACAAGACATCCAAGGATGCACCAATTTTTATTTTTTTTATAATTATTCTTATTCAGCTTCTATTGGAATTAGATTATGTTTTTTTTAGAACTTTTGGAGAAACCTTCCATGTATATTTTTGAGTAAGAAGGTTCACAGAAAAAAACCTAAGCAATTCATGAATTCACAAGTAGTTAAAAGCCTGATTTCCATCTTAATCTCAAGTATTACATCGTGCGAATCTGAGTTAGTTGAGGCAGTGTACAACATGGATACAAGATTAAACAGGCAAAAATAACAAGACATGCAAACTTTTGATGATGAAAATATTCTTTACATTTGGATACTGAAGCAGTATTTCATGTCTACTCCTCTCTAAATATCTTAGAGCTTAATCAACTGTTAATGACCATATTCAGGTCATTGCAACATACCTAATCTAATAGCATTTGTAACGAACAATCGAATTTCCAGGTGGTTAGTAGTCAATAGCTAAGATCATAGCTAATTACTTGCCTCCAAAAATCGAAGAGTCAACATGATCGAGCTTATATAACTTGTATACAAGCCTTTGATAACACACTCGAAGAAGGCTGTTAGTAGGTACAATTGGAGGCTAGGGACTGGACCACAACTGACATGGGGGAGACCAATCTGAAATACTTGCAACATCCCAAAACACGACTTCATCTACTGGCTGGCTATACATGGAAGACTACTAACCAGAGAGAGGCTATACAAGATAGGACTAATAAAAGACAGAACTTGAACACTATGTGGGAATGCCAACATCACACATCACTTCTTCGAGTGTGTGATATCAAAGGCTTGTATACAAGAAATAACGCACCGATTGAAGTTCACATGTGGGAGCATAGACATAAAGGAAGCTGAAAATTAATAGCACGAAGAGCGCAAGGCAAAGTTAGCAGGCAATTGGTATGGACAATCCTGACAGCTGCAATATCACACATATCGGAAGCTAGGAATGAAGCATTATGGAAACATAACACCTTACTGAAGTATTTCAGTAAGCATAACACATTACTGATTCTTTCTAAAGCCCGGACAATCACCTGCCAAATTCTACAACTGTGTTTCTTGAACTTCTTTAACATCTCTCCCTAACACATTCCTCGCCTCGTGCAACGTGGATCTATACTGATCGTCATCATTCCCTTAAATCCACCTCTTCTTTTCCTAAGTTATGTTGTTGTAAACAGTGGTGAATTTATGTGTAAAATTTGGGTCACCCGAACCTGTGGTCCTCCGACTAAACTCGATATATTACTTGTATAATTATTAAAGAACATATTAAATAAACACTTGTTGAACCCGTTCTTAAAGTTGCTGGATGGTTCATTGGTTTGACAGACAAATTTTAACACCAAGGTCCTGAGTTCAATCCCAGCCAGCCACAATTCACTTCAATTTTTTTTAGTAACTAATAACACTCGTGTTTTCAAAAAAAAAAATGAAGTTCTAAAGCAATGGTGCACCCGTTTTCTTGAAATCCTGAATTTGCCTCTGGTTGTAAATCATACCAGCTAAAGTAAGCTTAAGAGTTATATGAGTCTTACCTTTTACTAAATAAATAGGAAAATACACAACACCTTATGTCTAGCAAGTATGAAAGTTGGAATAGATTTTAGGAGTAAGAGGAAGCAGAAAAGAGAAAAAAAAAGGACAAAAAGTTGAAAGTTGGTTGAACTTCTGAGCACAATGAACTTTTTCCTCATCAGAATGGTATTTCATTCAATTCAAATTATATGTCTTACTTTTCTTTTTGATTGTTTCAAAAGGAGCTTTATTGAAAAGAAACTATGTTGCTTCTATGTGGTACTGGAATTCCTTAATACTACAAATCTTTGATATCAAGAATTAAGAAAATTTAGACCAAACCATCACTGAATGACTAAATACACCAAAAGCAAGGAGTAAGACACTGAGAAGGATAATAATTGCAGTTTTACAAGTTTATATCCTACTCCCGTGGTCTTAAAATCTACAAATTTTGTGATAAGAAGGAATTTTCTCTTTATCTATACATAGGTATTGGCAATGATTCCCCTCTATAAGGTAGTATAGCATTTTCTACACTCTATCCAATAAGCTTAGGAAGCAGCTAAATTGTAAAGTATAGGCCATGTTTCATACTAACTTTTTTATGAGGTAAGGTATTAACTAATATATCATGGTATAAATAAAACATAATAGGTATAAACTATAACTTGTTAAACATGGACTTTAAGTTGGAGAAATAAAAATAAAAATATACCTTAAGTTGACATTTTGATGGATCTCAATCTTTGCTGCATCATAAAGAAAAATATGCAAAGTTGGATACTAAATGCTATATATTTATATATTTAATATAAACAAATTAAAAAATACACATCATATACGTTTGAGTTACTTCTAATCTTGGTGGCGATGAGCGAGAAAGAAGTTGCATTTTTCTAAACATTTCCTCTTGGCGTGCCACTATAGTATTCAATTGAGAATTTAATGATTGTATTTGAGATTGCTGGTTTTGTATTTGAGATTGCTGATTATCTACCACAGTTTCAGCTGCATTTAATCGATTCTGTAATTCAAGTTGGGCACTAACAGCTTCTTGTTTCGCCTTTTTGAGGGAGTCTTCTAACTCTGCCGTTCTCCTTTGTGTAGATCTTGTAGTATTAGGTTTTGGACCATAACCAAGTCCTTTATGTACCCCGACTTTGTACCAAGTATAGTATTCACAATTTCATCAATAGTCATGGAAGACTCTCCCGATGTATATAGATCTTTCAATCTGTCATGTTGTTCTGCATAAACATATTAAAATTATTTAAAGGAGAATCCACAACTGTTGAAAAACATTAATCTGACAAATCCAATGAGAATGTTATAAAAGATGAAAAGTAATTTCTTACATAGTGAGTCTCAGCCTCTAAAGATGACCATCATTTCTCACTCGTGTAATGAGTATGCTTATAGAACTTGATTCTGTCAGGCTCTACTCCTTCAGGGTTAGTTTTACCCTGTGAAATAAGAAACAATTGAAATAATACTAAAGTTTTATTAGTCAAAACAATAAAAATGGTATAACTTACAAGTTCAGCACGAGCCGCTACAAATGCTTTTGACCCATGAAATGATTACACTTAAACTTAGTTCGATTGGTCTTGTTTATGTCGCATCGTTTCTACAAAGAAAATACAAAATACTGTAACTTAAATAACAACGAGAATAATATCAATATAAATTACCTTATGCTCTGGATTGATCCACATGTCACAAAGCCTATTCCAATTTTCTGGGGTCAACTCTGGCACTTCAATCTTACGAGCTTCTTCCTCAGAGCGTGCATTTTCAAATAGTTGTTTTAACTTGTAGCGCCATTGTCGGCTTCTGTTTTTCAGAATATCCTCACAACTATCTTTCACGTAATGCTCATCCAAATTAATCTCAAACCTCTCCTAAAAATCAAATAAGTATTAAAGAAAAACACAGAACGAGCAAAATCCCTTTCATATTAAATAATAATCATTACATTTGCAAACATACTAATTAACTTCAAACTTATGTACCCTTTGTGAATCATATATTGCAGTTCAAAAACTTTATTTACTCTCATAAACAGTGTTCTAGACAGCCGAGCTACATACATAATATCACTCTTTTCTATTTCCAGTAAGGTAATGTCACGAATTGATAAGTTAAGGATAGACTTTATATGACAAGGAAATAACAAAAATCATGTATTTCATCTTCTCAAGATCATTATTCCAAATACCTTGAAGGCTTAGGTATTAGGAACCTGACATGACATAATAGAATCTGCTAATGAAATGGCTATGGAGGTTCAATAATTAAGATGGTGCTTTCTGAAAAGAAATGTTTTTTTGTAAAAAATGAAACACTGTCACACTTGTCCATTGTTGTATCATAGCTCCATATGTTTTTGGTACATGGAAGAGCATGGCAAAACTAAGGAATTAATTTAACCAGCAATGCAGCTGCAAACCAGGTAATGACATTCACTTTAAATATTGGGAGGATAAATGATCAAAGAACACTACTCTCCTAAGTGACTTCCCTACTCTATTCTCAATAGCCTCTGATCCAAACTCTATTATCTCCTAGAACAGAGAAAATAAATACATGGATGCAATTGTCCAGAACAAATTTTCATGATTGAAAGTTGCTACTATTACTATCAAAGCTGGAATGTTGCCCTCAAAATAATCACAGGCCAAATAAAATCAAATGGTGTAGGAAGACAGATGGACAATACACAGTGATGAAAGCAAGGAATCTTCATTATGTGCTCGAAATGATATAATAGATAACTGCCTTGAAAACTCATTTGGAAGACCAAAGCCCCTAGTCATATTTCATCTGAATAGTCCCTCATGAGGCCAGTTTCACTCAGGACAACCTCAGGTGAAGGGGCATGACAACAGTTAATGAATGTTTCATGTGTCAAGAAGCTTATGAGACTAACAGACACCTATTCCTTCATTGTCCAGTGACTGCTAATTTTTTTAATTTATTTGTTACCATTTTTTATTTGAGTTGAGTCATGCCTGCTGATTTAAAGGATGGCTACAATAGTTAGAACTCTTAAAAAGTTGATAGATCCAAAAGTTTGGAAACTGATCCTTGTATTTTTTGGTGTGTACGGAAAGTGAGAAACAAAAGGTTCTTTAATGGAATATCAACTTCAATCTACAACTTAAGATCAATTATGTTTTAACTTTATATTGTTAGGCTATGGTTAGATCCGTTAGACTCTAATGTCAATCTTTTGGACTTTGTAAACTCTTTAATCCTAGCATAGGATACTTTTAAATGAGCTTACAATCTCACTATTTGCGTATCTATATTACTTGAATCTTTTTAATGCCATTTATCCCATTTCTTACTTTATCAAGAAAATGTAGTTCATTTCTGTGTACTCTTGAGCCATATGAAATAAGATTTTACACTAATAAAGAGTGTCGAAGGAAGCATCAAAATGGTCTAAGGAGTTGAAGTAGGCACAAACAAATGCTTAAGGCAAAACCTCTACAGTTGCAAACTATAGAAGTATTGATCCTCCAGTTGTTATCTTCTTTAGATGACCCCTTAGAAATTTTTTAGGAAGGAAGCTTGAATGATTCTATACAACTAGTTGTTTTTTTCGGTATCAAGTAGTGGATCTGATGCATAGATAGTTTATTTTCTAGTTTGTTAGTTATTCGTAATAAAATTCTTGTTAATTTTTTTTTATAAAAACAGGAAATAAGACAAAAGAGACCATTAGTTAACTTACTATTAGATATCGACGGAGATACATATCGCCGACTGGTTTTCCAAAAAAATAAGATGAATGAAAAATAGCAGTACCCAAAAAAAGAACTCAATATAATCACTACCATGAAATAAATTTACAAGAGTATAGAATCCTTACATGGCATCTAATTAGTGCTGCATCTTTGTCCTCTCTTGTGAGTTCTTTCCACTTGTTTGGAAGCAAAAGAAAATTCCGAGCAATTATCCCTAGCTCATTGGATAGTTTTGCCGATTGATCTGGTTTAGTTGGCCTTCCTTTACCAACTGGGATCTCTATTTTCATCTTTCTTCCTTGAGCCTTCTTCATTTTTTCAAGACCTTTCCCTCTAGTCTTGCCGCGACCGTTCCAGATTCTAGTGGAATCATCTGATGAAAAAAGTCAGTTCAAAATACAACCTACAATCTTAAAAACTTACACGTATGACAGTAAGGCACATGATGAAAACTAAAACAACTGCATTTTTTTTATTTATTGTATATTAATGAGCAATTGAGTCAAAAATTCACCGATAAAACAAAGAGAACATACGAGAGCTAACAACATCTATTTTGATCATTTCTATCATGTTTGCTGATTATATGTTTGCCCATATTACATAAATGTTGCTGGATTTCAAAGATATTACAACAACTATATATTCATAAAAAGGTTCAAATTGTGCATATAGATAGAGTAGGTAACTTTACATACCTAATTTTTATGCCATGATGAGCAAAGGCGAGTTAGCCAAACATAAACCAAGTCTAAATAGTATAAGGTATCATGAAGAAATGCTTACATGTAATCTATGGCAGCATTTTCAACTTCTTAGAGTCAATTTGTGTAGCTTATATAGCATATTGATAAAGCAAAATCAATTGCAATTGCTCATACAAACAACCAATGACTTTCATGTTATGAAAAATGCACCTAAGATTATGGATGATGTGATGAAACACTTCTTTTAAAATGTTAAAATATCATAGATAACTTCAAGATTTAAATCCACAAATCTTGAGTTAATGATTGAATTACAAAAACAACAGCCAAGATCATCATAAGAATCATTCGAGTAACTCGGAAGTACATGTAAAAGAGGAGATCAAATTAAAGAATATAATAGAAAGGACAAAATAAACCTGCATACAATAGCTCAATATCAGATACTCAGATATTGAGCTATCGTCCATATTTCTCGTAACAAGTTTAACATAAATAAAAATTTCAATGGTTAATGTTTTTGGTTCCAACTTAGTCAATAACTAAATAAATTAATCCTAATCACGATAATAAAACGTATTACTTGTATTCACAGCAGGAGTATGGTTATTTGATTCATCTAGTGATTGAGTATCTTGAATTGTGTCCCCTGTAAGTGTAGTTTGCGCCATCAATTTGCAGAATTCTATCAAAACAGAAAATGTAAGTTTTGAATGTTAATAAGATATAAAATCCAATGGTTTAACAAAAATAGTTATGTAAAAGCACCAATCATTGACAACTAAAGGAAAATCTAAAAAGAACATAATCATTAGTTCAGAAAATCTTGCACATGCCATTTATTAATATATAAGAGTTTACTGTCTATCGAACTATTGAAGAATCTCTAGAAGATCAAATTACAAGTATAACATATCAAAGATATATTTATGCCGGAGTCCAAATTTGAAGACACAATAACTTTTTCGAAAGCTTATATAAGAGAAGGTCTTAAGAAGAGGTTGTAGATCTAAAAAATGCCGAGCCTCGTGAAGAAATGCCTATTGTTTTTAGCAAAAAGATTAATTGTCCTACAAAATATTCATCTCAAATGATGTTGGTTCAGTTCATCTGAATTCAAAGTTCCATCAACCTATCCTAACTCAAGTTCAAGAAGCATAATTTGACAGGCTTGAGTACCATGTTTCACAATCCATCCT